>VXBC01001848.1:44822-71479 GCA_013399945.1 Ploceus nigricollis | reverse complement strand
AAAGAAAAAAAAAAAAGAAAAAAAAGAAAAAAAAAAGAAAAAAAATTAGGCTATATCTTTAAAGCAGCTTTCCTTCTGGCTTTGTGTTTCAGAGGTGTTTCAAGAAAAACAAGGTCGAAATGGATGGTATATAACAGAAGTAACAAATTGCTGAGTTGTGGGAGACAGCAAGGTGGATGAAAAAAACAAGGGACCAAAAAAGAATCCAAAATTTATTAATGGCTACCATGTAAATAGTAAACTACAGATTAGAACATGAATAAAATTACTATACAATGAATAAATAGTTGTGTATCTTGATCAAGATGTTTCATTAAATGATATAATTAATTGGCTTTTTCTTATGTGAGATTACTTTTTTATGTCATAAGGATTCAGACTTACATGTTGTCTATTACTGTTTTCAGTGTGTTGCTTGGAGAGGATAGTAATTCTCTTGTGTTTAAGAACTGCTTAATTTTTAGGGTGTTTTTTAAAGGGAAGAAATATACAGTGAGACTTAAGAGAAATACTGAATGTGTGGGCAGTAAATTAGGAATGAAAGACCCAGAATCAGCTCTTTAATCAACAAATTAAGACTAATATTTTGAGATAAAAGTGATATCTTCTGAGTCAGTCTGACTGTTGATATTAAAACTCATTATTCAACCAAGAAAGTACAAAGAGCATGAATATCTAAGGTGTTTTAATTTATATGTCATAAATAATTTCAACAAATCCTTGTGTTTTTTTTCTTTAAGAATCAGAATCAAGAAAACTTTAATCTATGTCCATTTAAACTATAAGAAAGCAAGACCTTACTATACTTGCTTCAGTAGTTTCACTGACTTCATGACTTCTGATATAAGGAAGCTGAAAATCTCAGCAAACTTTAGAGCTAAACTCTTTATTTAGGCAATTTGCCAAAGATGACTAATTTATATCATGTCCACAGGAAACAGAGTGGAAATGTAAGTAAAGGAATAGCAGAGGTAAAGATTTTAGATATTATGATATAAGTGAACACCCGCCTGTAAATTAAAAGTGTTTAAAAATTCAGATTCAGTTTTCCTCTTCTGTTATAAAAAATGTCTGTCTCTTCAGATCTGAGTATAAAGTTGAGAAAACAAGAGCAGTTCTATGTTACTTTACAACTGAAAATATGTGTATATATGCACACACAGTGAAAAACAAAGAAAAAACCTGATTACTGTGACAAGAGTGCTTAGAAAACAGACAAGCCAGATTGCCTTTAAACTTCAAAAACTATGTCTACTAAATTCATTCATTAACAGCTCACTTCATGACAGTGCTTAGTTACTGCACATTAACAATCAATATTGTTTTAAAGTTTATTACATTGTCTTCAACAAAGCCTCAACACAAAGTTTATAACATGTCTTCAACACCTAAATTCTGAATTACCTGTGTGTGTGCCACTCCCCATCACTGATGCCACTGCTGGCTGCTGTTTGTGGTGGTCCTTGGTGAGAACAAGGTGATCAGCCTTGAGAGCTGTTTGCAGGAGAAGTCAGATGTGCATTGTTTTATCTTCTTTCTTCTGCAGTTTTTCTCACTTGTGCTTGCTGTTTTCATGCTATTTGCTGCTACAGTTCCCTCTCCCATTCTCGGGAGGGAAATCATCTCCTCTTGATGCTGCTTTGAGGGTGAAGAATATCTTTCCAGTTATCATGGAAAGATATTGGTTGGAAAGACTTGGTTGGAAGTCCTGTGGATTTGCAGACCCATGTGATTATATTGTCCTCTGCAACTTTGTCTTATTTGAATGCCTCTTATATGCAACTTCTCTTTTCCCCTTTGGTGGTCACATTATTCTCATACTTATGTAAATTGCTGAATTGTCTGGCTCACAGTGTTATGCCCTGACAATGCTACACAATGCTTACATACTGTTCTTGCTTACATTGTTTCAGTGTGCTAATATTCAAGTTAGAATTAATTGTATGATGATCAACTTATTTATAATTCCTAGATGTCACAGTGGTTCCTAGTAGTTGTAAAACACTGTCTCTGTGCCTGCTGTGGAACATACAGGCTTCTCACAATGAAAGAACACCCTCTGCATGCTCACTATCCAAGCTATAGAAAGCTTTCCTGGCAAAGGAGCTCCAGCCAGTATCTCTCTAAATAGGATTGTTAGAAACCTCCAACTTCTGACCTTACATGTTTAGCAAGCACTATTTATACCCACTTCCTCCTTGCAAAGATTATTTCTAGGATTTTGTCTAGACCATAGTGTAAATTTGAGGAACAAATATACTGATCAGATGTGTACAGTTCAGATGTGCTGAGGTCTTTTGTGCCTTTTTTTGTTGCCACAAAACCTCAAATCTTGCTGGCTTGCTAAAATAAATCATCTTTGTCTATGCTATTGGGAACAGCCTCCTGTTCCTCCTAAATAAAAAGCTGATTATAACATTAGGGACACTTCAGCATTGAAAGCCAAGGAGATTAATGTCTGCACTGAAAAGTCTTGGCTAAGAAAAGGTAAGTGCTGAATGAAAGAGATGTGGCAGTTTGCAAAGAGAAAGAGATTTAAATGGAACTCAGAAGAACTGGAAGTACATATTAACCATGATGGAACAGAATTCTACTGACAATTTTTCTTTTAGTTCTTTCAGCACACAAAATCCATAAATCCTAATCAGAAAGCCATGTTTGATAGGTTGTCTATCCACAGTAACTAAGTGCAAGGTGGTCACATCAGCTAAACTCTTTCCTTTGTAATTTAATGGAAAAAGAACTGGAATTCCATCCTGCAAGTCATCAGCAGAACTTTTTATATAACCGAGTTTTGCCCATATTATCAATTGCAACTAAATCAAGTATTTATCTTTTTTTTTTTTTCCATTTAATAAGGAACTGCAAAGTTATTCTGATTTCTCCATACATGTTGGAGAATTATTTTTGAGACTTTTCTAGTGTGGGTTGAAATACATAGTATGGGTTAATTAATCTTTGGAATTATTCACAAACTATGCATGCTAAGTGCTTGCAGTCAGTGTTATATGTTTTTGGTATCTGAAGACCTATTATATTTAATAGTTTCTACTTCTACTCTTTCTGTTTCTGCTGCTTTGTCTCATTTAGGGGGAAAACAAATAATCAAAAGTGCATGAAAAATGCTGTGTCCCAAATAGAAAGCAGTTTTGTACCATAGGAGAGGTCTTCTATATCCAAATACCATTGTTAAAGTGCCTAATTTGGCAATATATGAAATATTTCATATACAATATGGCTTTTACATCCTCCAGGTTAGTTTTACTCAGTTTCCCTGGGTAAATGTCCCTACCATCCTGCTGATATTAAGATGTCCAAAAGGCGAAATCATTAGTTCAAACACTTAAAACTGCCCCAGCACTGTAAGTGCATCTGAGGCCGATCTGAGACCAGAGCTCCTGTTCTGGTTAACTTCAAAAATAATCAAATACTTGTTAATGCATATCCCTTTCAAACTGAATCAATGCTTGGGGATAGCCAGAGGATTCACTTTGAAACCTCGTTAGTAAGCACACTAATGTGGACACAGACATTTAAAAGATGTCTGTGCTTTTATTTTAATAACTTTTGTCTAGAAATGTAAGCAATTGCACTTAGAAATATAATAACAAACCATGTTAACACATATTAAAAAAGCCCAACCATTCCTCCAAACACACATTATTTATAGGAATAATATTCTTAGCAACAAAGGGATGTGAAAGTGTTTGAAGGAAAAAAATGTGCAATTGAAACAAATATTTATAAATAATCTGTTTTTCCAAGTTTCCATCAGCTTCCTTTTTGTACTTATTATTTTTTGGTTTGGTTTCTGTTGTTTGTGTTTTTTTAGTAAGTGTAATGTTATTGCTTGTGAAATACCAATAGCTAATTTAATTTCTGTTAGTTTAAAGCAAGTTCATGTCTTTCTTCTTTTTTCTCATTTCTTTTATCTTGGAAATAATTGGGGCTGTCTTAAGACTCCTGGTTAACTTTGTCTGCTTTGACCTGCGATGATTAGTACACATATCAGTCATTTAGTCAAACATTGTAACTCTGCCCTGGAAGATTAAGTGAATTTCTATCATAGAACACATTTCTTTTCAGCTAGAGACAGGTTTTATTGTGCTAAAGACACAGATGTGTGTTTCATTATGCAGTTTCTCAATACTACTAATGAAATGACATTAGAAAAGCATCAATTACTTAAATATAGCACAGAACATACAGAGTATATCTACAACAGAATTAATTTTGTCCATCCTAAAGTGCTTTTTGGACCCAAATTAGCTTTTTATATAAATAGCACTACAGTAGCATTATTACAATAATAATCTATAAATTAATAAATCATGCTGCAGCACTGAATAAATCCTTAAATCCAAAATTTTATTCAATAAAAATAGGGGGGAAGTTTTGTTTCCATGGTTTTCTAAGAAATTAATATAAAAATTAATGTATATTATAGTGACAGGGATAATGTAACTATTAAAGATATAGACACTCTTGAAAAAATAGTTAAAATGGAAGCTTTCTGAAAGTATGTATAAAATGCTTTACTGTATTTAGTTATATTCTTTTCTTTGTTTCCTTTTTTTAATGGGTTTTATCCTTTCATGGTTTTTTTCTGTTCTCTGTCCATAAGATGTGTATTACTGGTATGATCTTCTGATATGTGATGTTATGTTTGTGAGGTATTTCAGCTTAAGGCTAGAAAAGATTGAGTTGCTAGTAATTTTAATGCCTGTGCAAATAATTCTAATTTAATCTAAACCGATGTATATTTAGAAAAAATATACTCTAGATAAAAATAGACTTTAGAAATACCTGTATCTAAGCTTCTTCCCGTGCTGAGCTATCTTATGGCTCTATCATTCCTATTATCCTTTCCTGGTTCTGCCACCACTAACTTTCTGCCTCTAAAATCGAGGGGAAATCTACCAAATTGTTTCACTGAAGATTTGAATGTAAAGCACATGATCTTAAAGGAATGAAGCTGTTTCATGAGGAAACATCATGTTTTCTCTGGAAGAAAACAAGATTAAATAAATAAACTCTTATGTCTTTCTCTGTGCAGTATAAGGCTGTTTAAAGATTATCAAAATTAACATTTACCCATAATTCTGTAACAAATCCACTGAAGACTGTTTTGTTGGAGGGAGTTGTTTTGGGGTTTTTTATCAGCTCTTCTGATAATGACACAGAGGAATCATTCTTCCATTGGTTTTTTACCAGCTTCATGCTAAGTTTAACCTTGTTTAACCTTACTTTTGTCATATTTTGTTTCATCAGCCCAGCTGCTTCTGCCTGCCAGGTTGTACTGTTGTGGGTATAAAACCATCTTGATACTGTTAGGGAAATGCATCCCCCCTAATTGAAGCCATGTAAAATGTTGACAGTCAGTTTAAACTCTCATCAGAATCATTGCTGAAAGAGAGAAAGAACAAAGCATCTATAATTCAGGCTGCTTAGCAGTATATATCTCCAAGGGAAGACAGGAGTCAGCCTTTGGAATAACCTTCTCTGCAGATTATCAAGGGAATGAAGATGATCATATCAGATAAAATTCCCAGCTTTTACAAGATTAAAGTAAATGAGCTGGAATTGACTCTTTATTCCAAAGCAATCATAACTTGTTGGAACCCAGGGCAAAGGGAATATTTCTCTGTCTGCTCTGGGGTGTCCTGACCCCCAGGGGAGCACTGACTTCGACCCTCATTCATGGAGAAAGTTTCCTAGACTTCAAGATAGACTAGAATCCACAAAAATGTGAAATAGATTGTAGAGAGTAGTGCAGGTGTATCACTTGGTGAGAAATTTAGGTTTTAGGATTTCTAGTATGCTGTAGTTGGGAACAAGATGGGGGGTACACGATGTTGTCTCGAGTTCCTTTTTTCTTCCTTCTTCTTCCTTCTTCTTCATGGGTTTGGGTGGTATCTTGTAATTGGGTAGAAAAATCTGCATTGCGGGCTCTGAGGGGTCAGTTCTTAGGTTAGAAAGGAAAATAATCTAGGTGTCACTTCTTAATTGGGTAGTTTAGTTTTTGATTAGACTTAAAAGGCCTTGAAACATAAGACCGTCAGCCATTTTTGTGCTGTTTTCCTGCATGCAAGGTCTGGTGCAGACGGCATGTTGAAGTTCTGATAAGATAACAATAAAACAAAAGCTGAAAACCGAAAAAGTCCAATGCGTCTCTCGTTCCTGACACAGAACAGCTCCAGGAAGGCTTCCCCCATTAGGGGACCCCCCAGGGAGAAGCCCAACGTGGGGCCAGAGAAGCCACAATAACTGTCTCTGTTTCTTGTCCTAATTCTTCCCATGCCTCTTCATTATTTATTGTTTTCATTCTTAAATCTCTCTCTGCCCTTGTGCTGTCTCTTCCCCTTCATCAGCTTTCTCCATTCTTACCATTCAAACAGGTGATTAACTAATGCTGGTTTTCCTTTCCAGCAAAATGTCTTCCTTCTCTGACCCTTGAAAAGTTTGCCAACTGCTGTAAGAGCTAGTTTAGTTCTTCCTTGCAATTTCATAACCTGAAATAATTTTGATAATCTATTTATTGCAATTCTATAATTCCTCCTTCTGGAATGTGTTTAGTTCTTCATTACACTGCTATTGAAACTGAAAAACGGTATGTATTTCTGGTCTCAGGAGCTCTTCAATTTGACTTAGTGACCTGAATACAATTTTAATATACTGAAGATAAGCATGCAAAAACTATATGTTTGTTGAATGGCATTTTCCCTGCAACATTTTTAGAATAAATGGTGGCATAAATGTGTTGACAGCAGCTAATCTCAGAGGATGAAGTATGCATTCCTAATAAGCTCTTTACTCATGCTAAAGGAGAGTGAATGACAGGCAGTGCAAGATCTTATCTAAAAGGCAAAATACATTGCAGTGCATAATAATGCACATAACAGGTCTGCTCACTTATGAGCTGTGGATAAATGCAAAAAATCACTACAATAATATGCCTGAAGACAGAACACTTATCCTCGTTGTGTGGGTGAGTGTGCTGTAGAGATCAATTACATCATGTAACTCCTGCAGACAGTAAGAATAGCAGTAATAAAACCTAAAGCAAAGAACATATTGCACAGTGTGCTGACAAGGTCAAATTGATAGTAATGATGTGTGGTGGCAGCACTGCAATAAGGTTGTCTTATACTGTATGCATCTGATATTGGCTTTCATTACCAATATCCTGGAGTATAGTCAGAAGCTTACTAAAATGATAGTGATTACCCAAAGGGCAAAAGCAAATAAGACAGGCATTTCAGTTCTTGTGCACCCTTGCAAACTTCATGAAGGCAGAAAAAATTGTCCCTCATGATAGATCTACAATGCTTGCTCCCACTGGGATCAAATTGAGTTTATACTGCCTTTTGTCCACTTTTAAGCTGATGTAGTTCTTTAAAGCATGTATGCGCTTACTGAGTTTATTAAGCTAGACTGTCAGGGACTGTCATAGTTCTCTTCAGTACAAGTTTACAAGTATGTACTCTAAAACAACCTGTAAGACATATCATACACAAGATGCACTGTTGTTCTGGAAACTTCAAGTTAATACTGTGTGGGCCCTTAAAACCTTAGGGTTGGGCCTGGTTTGAAAAAACCCCAAATATTTGGATGAGTGTCTAGTATTTTTGCCGTACAGCATTTTCATAGCTTTTTAAAAACCAAACAAAACCAAACTAAACCAAAACTAATCCTATGCTTTACATGAGGTAAAATACCTTCTACCAATCCCTGAAATTCATCTTCCCTTACAAAAGAAGTAATTTAAACACAAGGAGCTTTAGTCTCTACTGAATAAGACATGCTCATAGACAGAAAGGTTAATGAAAAACAGTGTCCTTTGGAATGATATATCAAACATTTCAAAGAAATGCATCTGGGAAGTTACTTCTGGTCTTATCTGATGTCCTAGCAGCTCACACAAAATGTGAGTGGCTGAATAAAATTCAGCAGAGGATTTTTCCATGACGTATTTCTCTGGCTCATTTAAGCACTTAGGTGAATAGTAAGTTTTGTAACGTGGTAATGTGCAATGTTCCTGTCCACACAAAAAAAAAAGAAAAAAGATTAAAAAGCTTTAACCCTGAAAATATTGAGGTGATATTCAAAGCAGAGGTGAACATTCAGAAAATGGGAATTTGTGAACTTGACTGCTCTTGACTTTCCTCCTCATTACAACATTAAAATGAACAGCTGCTCTTTCCCTGATGCATGGCATTTTCTGGGTATTATGATTCTTCTCTTTTGTGGTGTTAACTATTCAAGGAATCAAGGCTGGCATAACAGGACTTCAGTGAAGTATGTTAGTCAGGTCTGCCCACACACTCTGGATTTTTCTGTTTGTACACTTGACACTGCTTTGAATTTTTGCCTGACACAGCTGAGAGGATTTTTGTGGCTGTGACTTCTTGTACAACTGTGTCATGTTGGGGGAAAGACACCTGTGAGGAAAAGGCTGGGTGTTGACTATGATTCAGACATGGTGAACGTGGGTAGGAGCAACAAGGAAACGGTGCCCCTGCCCTGACATTTGGATTACCCAGATGAGTCACCTCAGGTATTCAGTTCTTGCAGAAGGAAAATCATAGAGACACAGAATGGCTTGGGTTGGAAGGCACCACCTTAAAATCATCTAGTTCCAACTCCCCTGCCATTTAAAAAGGTTGCTGAAAGATCCATCCAACCTGGCCCTGAACAATTCTTGTGCCTGTTCCAAGGCCTCATCAGCCCCACAGTAAAGGATTTCTTTTTAATATTTAATTGAGATACTATCCTCTTTCAGTTTAAAGCCATCAGCTGTTCTACCGCCACTAAATGCTCTTTTAAAAAGTCCCTCCCTGGCTTTCTTGCAGTCTGGCTTTTGTGTGTTTCAAATACTAATTTAATATTTTAAATAAAGGTTTCTGTGTATCAGATGCACGATTCATACAGACTAGAGGCTTCTGGAGAGGTGGTCTTTAAACCATGCCAAGCATATGCCACTTCTCTCTACTCAATGATGGCCCCATTTTCACCCTCAACATCCTCTTTCTATACAGCACTGCCATGGCTGCAGCTATAATGCCATCTCCTACTATCATACTCCTAGCTCCTGGCCCTTGTCACTCTCCTGTCACTCTCCTGTCCCTCACTTCCTTCAAAAATTTATTTTTTTTTAAATGTATGGGCCCTCTCTTCTGTCATTATTCAACTGAAGAATTATATTCTGTTTGGAGAATCATTACTGGTTATACACATTCAGGAAAATGATATCATCATCATTATGTTACATGTTTTACCTTAAACATGCTTGATATCCTTTCTGAATACAGATTACGTTTTTAATTTACATTATACAGTTTTTCCTCCCAAAAGCTGAATTTCTCACAGGACTTCTCAGGAAACAAAAATATAATCTTAGAAAATACCACAGTAACTTGTGCTTGTAAATAACTGCCTAAGAATTCACTTTCATGCTTGCAAATGTTGGGGAAAGTTGACCTAAGTTAATAACCCTTCTGAAAAAGTATCCAAACTCATAAGCACCTAAAAATACCTTTTTAAAAATTAGCATCAATTTTAAATTTCTTTTTAACCTATGCATGATTTTTGTAAAAAATTACACATACTGCACTTCAGTTATTAAGCATAATATTTTCTTTTCCCCTAGGTTTCCTTTTTATGAGAAGAAAATCCATTTTCTTAACATGTGTCTTTTATTATATTTTTCCTTTTCAGATTAACTGTAAATAGCCAAAGTTATTCCATACACTCTCCTTGTAACAGCAGGTATGATTATGACTAATGCAGCCTGCATCAAGATGACTTCCCTAATATGCTGAGATTAAAAAGGAAAAATAAAAACACATTCATTATGTTGCAGCTCTGAGTTTTTGTGCTGAATAGGAAAACATATACGTGTAAGCAGTATTACAATGGTTGTAATTACTTCTGCAGTAAAAAATGCATTACCATTTACTGTTCTTTATCAGCTGGAAAACCCTTCCTTTTGAAACATTGCATGTGCTTTCATGAAGAACAGAACAAGAGAGACTCCTGCTGGTTCAAACTCTACAGAAATTAGCACTTTTTTACTAACTCTCTTTTTTCTATTCTTTATGTACTTACACTGTCATTCTTCCATAACACCAAAAGGCTTTGAAGCTGAGTGAATGCACTAGACACTCTCCTGCAGCTCAGAAGAGCTGACTATTTGAATTTTTTTTTAATTTCTGAGACAAATAAGTAGAAGGAAGGGCAGAAGTTAAGGATACACACATACAGTCACATGAAATACCACATAGTAGTTTATGTGGTTCTATTATGTATACAGCAAATTATGAAGTTACTTATTCAATATGTGCTGTTCTTAGTTGAAAAAGTGATTATTTGGTGCAAATATTTATGTATGTACATATCTCTTATGCAAAAGTAAACCAAATCAAACCATCAAGAAGAGCACAATTCACAAAATTGTTTCCTTAAGCTTAGTTCTATCCTCAGGCAAAATTTTAAATTAATGTGACAAAGTATTCCGAGTAACAACGACTTACACTGTTGTTTTTCTCACAGGATGTTTGCTTTGTTCTGTGCACGGGAGGTTGGCCACTGCTCAGAGAAGGAAGAAATTGCAACTCAGTATTCCCTCACCCTTCTCCTGCAACATGTCCCTACGTATTACACAAACCTGTACTGGAAGGAAGTTTACACTTTAATTTTTATAGTGCTCACCTTTGTATGTGAGGGCAAGATATTTAAAAGGATTTAAGGGCTGGACAAAGGTGTTTAATATCTGAGTCCCAGTTGATGTAGTGATAACTACACACTGTGCAGAAATACTGGTGTGTCTTTGAGGACTACAGCTCAGGACTGTGAGCGTCCACTAGCATAGCCTATACTGCACCACAGGGATAGCACAAAGACACCTATGGAAGCCCCAAATCCAGGCTGGCATTTTGAAATAAAGGAGCAAAGTCCCATGCAAAGATAGTAGCTGCATTCCACAAAATACTGAAAATGACAGTCCACCTGAGCCACCTCATAAGGATAAAAGTCTTCAACAACTCTTGCTTTTGGAGGCAGTAAGTGTTTCTGTCCCTTGTTGGTTTTTGTACACTACAAAGAGATACTCTAATTCCAAAATTAATATTGCCAAACCTTTTGCCCAGTTGCCCCTCAACCCTTGAGGTACCAACCTTTACTGGTAATAATTTTTTGGGGTGCTTAAGTATCTGCATCAAATTATGGTGTTTCGTCAACAATGAACAGACCTTTCTTGATCTCAGCAATCACTGGATTTTAATATTAAGGGTTTTCCCTATTATGTCAGTTAGGGTTAAAAATGAGTTTTCTCAGAGATGATGAACCTTACAGAACATATAAATGGAAGAACAGTAACATTTTCTTTTACTGAATAAATTAGCAGCTATGTACTCTTCTTGGAAATTGAGCATTCTCATTAAAAACCCTTCTCTTTAAGGGAACTTGAATAAACATATTCAGAGCCCTCCTGGCTCTCACTCATTTCAGATTACAGCTGCCAAGACAAGACATCTCTGAAAATAAATTTTATGTACTTCATCTTGAAAAATGCTCCTGTACTACATTAAAGCAAAGGGAGAAACCTCAGTGATTTTTTCAGTATCACAGCACATATTTATAATAGGTTTTACCACAGAATCCTTTTTGCAGAATTTTTCAAAACTTTTATAAGTCTGAGTCATCCTCTCTCCCTCTCTCCTCCCTTTATCTTTGATGTCTTTCCTACCTTCTTCTACGAATAGTAAAGGACTTCACTAACACATGAAGTGCAAGAAGGCAGCAGTCAAAAAGGAAAGGTGATACAACACCATGCAATTAGAGCTGGCACTGAAGTGCACAGGAACATCCAACTGTAAATGGCATGGTGCAATAAGCACAGCACAAGAGATTCTGCTGTCAGGTGAGGAAAGGCTCAGGCAGTCTCTGAGGTCACAGGCTTTAGCTCAACATGATGTATCCCAGCTGGGAGATCTCAAAGCACCCCCAGGCTTCTCTGCTGGGGGCTTAGAGCACATGCCTCCTGTTAGAATGCACCTGGCACATCAGGCCCTTCCTGGCAAGGAAGCTGCAAACCTACAAAGAACCTCAAGGCAGGTGGTCCAGCTCCCCAAAGGGAAAGCAGCCCACAACACTGCACCGCACACAGCCCAGCTGAAGCTGTGCTGCCATCGTGAAGGGTACCAAAGCAGGGGAGGATAAATAGGAAAAGCCCAGCAGAAGGTGAGCATGCTGACATAGTCTGCGCTAGGGGAAGCAGCTTTGTCTCTCATTCATCTGAAGTGACAGGAGGACAATTTTGTTTCAAAGTGCTGATGTTGATTGTGTTTTGATCTGTACCTGTGAACCAGATACAGAATAGGGTTTTTCTTTGTGGGTACAACTGCATGACAACTTGCTACAATATATACTTTCTGGATAACTATGGCTGTTCTATTATTCAGCATCATCAACTTTTTTAGCAATCAGTTAAAGTGCTAACTCACACTGCATCTGTGGGCTTGACTAATTTTCAGCTACTCAATACCAGTAAATTATTTAAAGCACTACGGAGGACTTGTGTTTTCTTACTGCTTGACAACTTGCAATACATAAGCCAAGGAGATTTAGTAAGGCTGGGAACTTCCACAGCAAAAGTGGATGATTGCAAGCATTTTTCTCGGAAGTCTGAAACAGCAGGGTATAGGGTACTTGCAGTAGACAGCTGTCACCTGCTCGAGTACATTTATGTTGCCTCACCCTGGTGACACTGGAGATGTAAGTCGGTTCAGAGAACTCGTGTTTTTATTTAGGTTTTTGATAGTGTGCTATTTAAAGCTTCAGCTTAGCCTTCAAAGCAGAGATGAAGTTAAATGTATTTTACCACCTAAAGAGTTAGGTGGGACATTGATGTATTAAGTTTAAAATGCAGATCCAGGGTGGAAGAGAAATGCATGTTGCTCTAGGAAGTCAGGAGCGAGGACAGGACAGTGGCAGGACAGAAACTCTCTTTGGTTCCTGTCACATCATTAAAATAGGAAACAAAGAGAGATTCCAGGTATAGTTATTTCACAGAGACAGTTGAATCTTTTCAATACTATGATGGAAATGTTTTAGTAATATCAATATTGCCATAGCTACTTCAGAATTTGCAGCAGTAAAGTGATACTCTATGAGGATGCAGCAAGGGGCATGCTTGACTTTTCTGAGCCAGGTGCTAATTAAGAGATAAGCAGAATTTACCTATAAGTAAAAAGTCATTAATCTTAAAGTTTCAAAATCTCTGCTTACCTTTACTTAATCCATTAAATTTTTTGCAGCTGGGCAATGTAAACAGGTTCATTAAAAAAAATTGTATTTCACAAAGATAAGCTGATTTACAAAGTTCATTAATATTGTATTATTTATAAATTTATCACCACAGTTACAAACATATAGTCTTGCAATGCTTTTCTACTTTTGCATGGTTGAGATAACAGCAAAAACTATTATCAGTTGTTATAGCTGTCTAAATGTTAATATAAAGCAGAGCTAGGTCTCTTATATAAATGGGAACTATTATTTGTGACGTGGAAGCTCTTTAATATAAACTCAAAAATGTAAATATTTTTCTATTGCTGCTGTTGGGCCTGATCTTGAAGTTGTTTATCAGAACAAAGAGATCCTTTTCTCTACTCAGACTGGATGTAGCCAATATGTAGCATGATGCTGCATGTGTTTATTAATCTTTTTCTTCCTCTGCATTACCACTTTGGACTCATTAAAAATAGCAATCTGGCTTTTAAGTGGAGCTGTGAAAATTAGATAATAAATGTTATTGCCAAAGAAATACAATGATGTATTTATTTCTGTGTTTGACCCAGAGGGATTGGCATAAGTTTTCAAATTAATTAGCATCCCTTAGGTCACCATAAATTTAGCACTCCCTTGTTTCTGCTAAGAATATATTAATTGCAGATTTTTTTGCTGATGAGCATCATATTGTATAATAAATATATGGAAGTGTCAGTGAAGCATCCTTTCTTTTCAGCATATTTGCATGCAGAGGACATTCCCTAAAAATACTCATTAAACTTTTATAAGAAAGAAAAAATACAAGTTGCTTCTAGATGAAATTATTTTATAATAATTTTGATTTACAATTTCTGAACAAAAATAAAATTTTGAAACAATGGTTTAAAGGCAGATGAATAATACATAATTAGTAAAAAAAATTAGATTGTCCTGCCTCAGATAATAACACACTTGTCCAAAAATAGTATGACTGACATTGTTAGGGCAATTTGCAGGGAACACTACTATTAAGATGACTCAGTGAAATAATCTAATCCAAATGTTTTTTACTTCAGTGATGGTTTTCAAATATTTTTGTGCTGAAGCAAATATTCCAACTACATAAAGAATTTATTTTTAATAATTTCTTCTCATTCTGATCCCCAAAATGCTGTATATTTCATTCATGCATGGAAATCTTAGTGATATTGGTGGGTTTTATATTTGGAAGAGACTATATTACCTTCTGCATCTGCACATTCACAACTCATCTTCTCAAATAAATCTGTAGTGATGTTTTCTATAACATCTGAAACACAGCATTAGGGATTCTAGAAGCAGTAAAAGAAGATGAAATTCCTGATAGAAAGATTTTGATAAAACTCAGACTTCACAAAAGCAGAAATGGGCTTGAAGTTGGTTTTTGAAGACTCATCACGAACTAAATACTAGGTTTCAGTATGTGAGCATAAGAGCACAAAAATCAAAAATAAGAGTTATGCTTTCAGAACAATTGTTTCCCATTTTATCTTAAATTTTGAGGAAAAAAAGAGAGATAGAAAAAACCTCTTTTTGTATGAGAAAATAAAAAAAGAAAAAAAGCTCACAAACCCAAGCCCCAGATTATCTTATTATTATTTGCATGATTTGTGCAGTGCAACTTTTAAAACCAGGAGATTAAAAAAAAAAAAACCAAACCAAATAGAAAGAGGAAAGAAGCAATTTTTTTTTGCTGCTTATTACACTGTATTGGTGTGTACTGTGTTTAAAAACTCTACTTGCATTCTGTTTCAGGGATAGTGCTGTTTGATAAATGAGTTTAATACACTGATGTTTACCTCAGAGAAAATTCTGCCTATATTTCAGAGAGGGTTTTGTGCATAAAATCTGTTCATCACATTTTCTAATACAGAATGTGGTCAGCATTTGTACCGTGGGAAAAGCTAAAATATTTCCCATTAGTCTTTACAGAAAATCATTTATTAATTACAGAAACTAAAATAAATGTAACTAAAAACTTCATGCATTAAGAAATACCATGATACTTTTATTTACAGGTTGTTTTAGGAAACTGACGTCCGTATATATGCAGATGACAACACCTTCTTGGCCACCAACAGACTAATCCAGCTCTCATTTCACGGGAAACCTGAGTAAGTGGGGGTTTATTTGTTTTATGAGGGTTTTGTTTGGTTTGTGGTAGTTTAATTTTAGGAGGGATTTTTTAATAATATTAGGCTAAATTCCTTTAAAGAAAGAACTTTTTGCTACTGAGAAGCTACTGTTTTTCTGATGTTCATGCTATTATTTCAAGGGATAGTCTAATGACATTGACATCTGAGAGTGATTGAATGAATGAGCAGACTTGGAATTTGCCCAAATCATGTTTTTCCAGAACTACCTATCACATCCAATACTAGTGCCATCCATTACATTCTACTTCATTTCATCTTCACATCACAGTTTGCAACAGAAATATGTTCCACAGAATCTGCATTTTGTGATTTTCCTTTGCTGAAGACATTATTGTTTTATGCAATTCCTCATCATATATACCTAGTATGAAGTCCATCAAGACTTACTCCATGTTTTTCAGTTTTTCTGCAGTGATTGAGTCATGGCTGTGAAAAAAAAATAAATAAGCCATTTTACCAATAATTCTTATATAAAAATGAAAAAGCATATTGCTACAAAATCAGATTATTAACATGCATGCCTTTATGCAAGCTAATATGTGACAGGCATTGTTTTTGAAATTAATGGTAAGAGGACTACAGAATTAGAGATTATAAAGAGAACTAGACATTGTATATATTTATGTATTTAAAACTTGATAAAACATTAAAAAATACATTTGTAAAAGATAGATTACCTAGTGTACTTATTTTTAGGAACTCTGTAATTTAATATTTTAATATCTATTGATTTAATATTTAATAGCTATTGACTTTCATGTATTTCAAACAATACCATATTCAATATTTTTTCAATAATGAAATTTTTTCTTTAATTGTTTATACTTTAAAAGATTGATTTATGTAAGACTGTGATCTAAATAGTAATGGTGTGTAACATTGTAAAATATAACTTTTTTGATGCCTTTATTGAAAGATTTATTGAATCATGGTGTGTTTCTTGGGCTGTCCTGTGCAAGGCCAGGAGTTGGACTTGATTATCCTGGTGCCTCCCTTCCAACTCTACATACTCTATGACTCTATGGAGCTGTGAGAAAGACAAGGCACAATCTGCTCACACAGTGACTGACTCAGTCCCCAGGAGCAAACAGGGGGTCACAAGTGATGCCATGGCTCTGCTGAACTGCCTGGGATGCTGCGTCTGGGTCATCTGGCAGCGACAGTCAATGACACAAATGACACATAAAGGTAAGAGCCATACCAGCCCTTGGCTCCATTGATGGCACCGTGCTTTGAGACAGGCATGACCTTCATGGACAATAGGGGTGGCAGCCTGCCAACGCTGCTGACATTTGCCAAAGGGCAGGGTGTCGGGGGGCAGGGTGACAAGAATGAGTAAAAGATGGGAGGAGAATATATTGAGAGCAGCCCTGAGGAGAAGGACTTGGAAGTCTTGGTGAATTAAAAACTTGACATGAGCCTTCAACGTGCATTTGCAACCCAGAAAGACAATCATCTCCTGGGTGGCATCAAAGGAAGTGTGACCTGCAAGGGTCAACTTCTTGTCCAGGGAAGTGGTTCTCTCCATCTACTCCCCTCTCGTGAGATACGACCTGGTATCCTTCCAGTGCCTAAAGACACCCTGGAGAGAGCTGGACAGAAACTTTTCACAAGATCATGTAGTGATAGGATGGGGGTGGTGAGGCACTGGAAAAGGTTGCCCAGAGAAGTTGTGGATGCCCCATCCCTGCAAATGTTCAAGGCCAGGATGAATGGGGCTTTGAGCATCCTGGTCTAGTGGAAGGTGCTTCTTTCAGTGGCAGGCAGGTTGGAACTAGGGGATCTTTAATGTCCTCTCCAAACTTCTGTACTTCTGTGATTAATTAAATAATCTTGCATAGGTGAAAATTCTTGATCTTAATTTTGTAGAAATGTTTAACAGCAACTAATTTCCAGTTGATTATGTGAGACAAACTTCAAGAAGGAAGAAATAGTCAAGTATCAACACTCCAAAATTAATCGAACTAATTTTCTGATAACTGAAAATCGCTATGCTTAATTCAGAAACTATAAATCCACAATACTGTAGGAAATTATTCATATGATTATATTTAAATGTTCTCCTGTTTAGAATTAGGATTGCAAGGTTTTTGTTCTCCCGTGCTACATTTAATAGCTTGATCCTGAAAATGCAGAGTTCAATAGTTCCACTGAATGTAATGAAAATGTAAATATAAGTTACTTGCCTGAATATATGATCCTGGAATTGGCTCTGAACATCTCAATTTTCAGTGTAGAGTGTGTTCATTTAGGTATGTGATATATTCTAATTGGAGACAAGCTACTAAATCTCTGTGAATCCCCTTGAAAATTGAGATATGGAAGAAAAGGTATTTAAAGCTTTTATTCATAATGCTACCATAGTTATTACGATGAATAAATGGCTTAAGCTATTTGACCTTTTCTACGAATAGATGTAATTCTACTTTGTTCCTTAGCTAGGAAAGAAAAATGATGTGGTTTTTTGAGTGTTTTTTTTTTTCTTTAAAGTTATTAAGTTAAACAGGAATATATCTTCACATAGTGCAAATGATTCTGTACTAAAAATCCTTCTTTTATGTGTTTTTTGGATTCATACAGGGTTCAGAATTTTGCATACTTTAAGTTAGTTCAGCATTTTTCATTATAAATCTAAAAACTTTGAAGACAAAGACTAAAGTAATGGAAAACCAACAGTCTTCTGAAGACATAAGAAATATTCCTGTGTATTTCTCCACTTTAAAAAGTATTATTAGTTTGTGACCCCTGAGAAATAAATAACTAGTACTGTGGAACTGGGGGAGGGGAGGCTATATATTTTTTTTCTATTTGGAAAAATAGAAAAATAGCTCAGTTCAAATAGCTCTAGAAAATATTCTGCTGTTCATAATTTTATCATATGGCATCAAATTTCTTTTTCGTGATATCAAATTAATTAATTAAACCTTTCAATAATATTGATTCTATAGCAGCTGATGCATTTTTCTGGCATACATACTAGCTAGTTTTAAACACTGTTGATGACTCATATGAGTCACAAGTCTCAATAGAAATAAGATTAATAACTTTTCTTCATGCAGGTCTGGTAAATTGCAGATTATTTCAGCACAATTTTTCATCTCTACCATTTCTTCTACTACAACTTGTCCGATATTATCAATCTCCTTATACCTACAACTCCTCTTTGGAATTTCTTTACATCAACATCCACACGAAAGAAAATGACAACTGTCCTCAAAGGCATAAAATATATAAATGCTGTTGTCATATTTGCAGATATATTGTCTCAATTTCAACTTTTGTCCCTTATTCTACTTTTATTATTTCCATTTGGTTAACACAGTCCTGTTGCTTTAGAAACCTCATCTGTGGTTTACATCGTCTCAGGAAGATCACATTTATTTCTTATTCATTTGTACCTTTATTCCCTTCGTCGAATATTTATTTATTTAATTGTTTATTCCCTTGAAGTATCCTACATATTTTCATCTTTCTCTAGAATAACATAAGTCAAATTAAACTTACTCTAGAAGTATTAATTTTCCCCCAATAGCAATACATTGGCCTTGGGTGAGTCACTGAATTGCAGGTTTTGACTGTAATTCTATTATTTGTTTAAAATTAACTTTACCCCTATGTGTCTTTCCAAATCCAAAACAAAAAATTCCACGGCAGTAATTCTTGATGAAGATGATAAGATGAGATAAGATAAGATAGATAAGATAGTGCTTCTTCATACCCTTTTCCCTTACATTTTAAGAGTTCAGTTGTGTAAGCAAATTGCTTTAGCTGAGTTCACCTCTTGACACTACTGCTTTAGTCAATAGTTAGACTACAAGAATGTTTCTGGGAATATTAGAAAATACTGCTAAAACATGCATTTTGAACTCAATAACATGAATATTCAATACAGAACTGCAATCCCAAGAGTTTACTTACTACTTTAGTCAGTGAGTTCCAAGACTTGCATAACTGAAAAAATTCATTTAACTCCAAGTTATTTATTTTCCCTGGATAAAAAAATCTGGAGTAGATCTGTCAAGAAAGGACACAAGTAAAATCCATGCATTCCTGATAGTGTAATACTCATTTATTGAGACAAAGCCTGTTGTCATCACAACTTAATTATATATTATATATACATTGATATGTGAGAACATAGAAGGGAACATTTGATCTCAGTTTTTCTGGTATATTTTGCTCCTGAACTTCATTACAAGCAAATTGAAAATGGGAGAAATAGAATCTAAATCTCTAACCACTGTAAAACACTCACCACAGGAACTGGTCTGCCACTAGGTTACAGGGAGGTTTTTATGTTTACAAAAGCGAAAGAGACATAAAATTTGGGGTTTTTTAGAAAAGCAGCTACAAAAGAGAAGAATTTACCTTGGAGAAGAATTTATTTCGGACATGGCCCTCTGGATCAGGGCTACAATGTGCTGCATGTTTTTATCTTTTCAGAAGACTGTGGGATCTTAAAAATCATGTAATTAGAGTGTCAGTGGGGACAACATAAAATTATTCAGTTGGATTTATTTGAATGTGTTTATGCAGCTCTGTTTTGAGAGCCATCACTGATTAAAAATGTGCAATTATCTCTAACAGATATTTCTTTTGCTGCTCTTTAGTATTAATAAATTATTACTTTATCATATATGTCTACATTACATTCAGATATTGAAATTAAGTAGCCACATGAAGATATGAATCACTTGTCACAAAAATGAACCTAGAAAAGATAAAATGTTAAAAAAGAAGCTTTGAAAAATACATATGTGAGGAGATATAAATGGAAAAAATTTATATTTTCCTGTGTAACCTACTCTGTTCAGTTTGGAAACACTGTAGAAAGTTTTCTACACAGTTGGCAAGCTATTCACATTCCAAAAGTGACTGCACTTTTTAAGGGAAGGACACCTTCAGGTAGTTACTGTGCTAAATCAATGTCAGTAAGGCTCTTAATTCTTTATTAATTACAATTCTATTATGTCAAAAAGAAAGACTGTAATATTCCAGAGCATTTTTTGTGACAGAAAATGGACTATAGCACAAAACATGTATTGCTGGACTTAAAGAGATTTATTTTTATATGAGTTGAGAATTAGGAGCTACGTAGAGGTTGTTTCAACTCTGCATGTCCCATGAACACATGGTGGGTTGAGGTGATAGCTGCTGTTTTTAAGAAAATAAGAATGATTTGCATGTGCAAAAACATTGACAGTAAAGAGAGAAAATTAACACAAGAAATGTATAACTTGGCAGCAAACTTTAATGCCTTGATTGTTATGATTAATGTTGGTATGAGAAATATTCCAATCACCACAATTCAAAACCAGAAATATTGTATAAGAATTTTTACAACATGGATTAATTTTAACTGCGTCTTTGGCAGCACAAAAGGCTTTCAGTATATCCCTGGGCACTTTCCATAGGCTTATTTCTGCTGGGTTTGCTTTCCAGTGTATACTTTCCAACTTTGACCTATCCATTGAGACTAAGACCATGTCCATTCCTCTCTTGTAGTCTGACTACCGTCACCCGTCATTGGTGTCCACATGCCATTTTCAGGTATATCTTTCATCCATGCTTCAATGCTAGTATGACAGTCTCCCTAAAATAATAATTTAAAAAAAAATTGGAGGACTAAGTAAAAAAAGAAAAGCATCCTATAATTTATGCTACTGTGATCAAACTTCAACCATCTGCAATATTCATTGGAACAACTTTGATAGTCCAACTGAAATAAAAATACTTTATCTGAAAAGACTTTATCTGAATTCTTTTACTGAAATGCAAATCTTTAAATTTTAAAATTATTATTAATTATTTATGACTAAATAATTACTAAATAAACAGGACTCTTTCACATAACCTGAATATTACTTCACCCCCCAGAAAATGCCTAAAATATAGTCCACAATACTTTAATTTTCCAGCAAACTTATTTAATGCTCATAATCTTTACTGTTTTGTTTTAAAAATCATGAGCCACTTGATTCATCATAAAATAAATTTTTGAAGCACAGAGAGGAAACAAAGCAGGCAAAGCACTTTATTTAACACTGGATAATTTTTTAAAGTAAGTTTTATCTTGCTTGTTAAAGTAAGATGAGAAGTTTTCTATTAACTAGGCTGGGAAGCCTTAGGGGCCACTGAAAGCTTTTTAATTGCATATTTAATTAGAAATGTGCTAGAGTACTGGTGTTCAGCTTTTCTGAAGCTCATGGCTCCTGACAAAATGTCTGCTTTTAAGCCACTTTGTCTCTTGAAATGTTTTCTAAAAAGTGGGTTAAACAGAAGAAGCTTTAATTTTACCTATTTTCACTTCAAAGGGATTTTACTGTTTTATCAATCCTACTGTAAAACCAAGGTGAAATGACATCTTCAAAAGTAAGCATTTTCAGGTAAAATAAGTCTTCTAAAAGAGCAAACTTTAAAGATTCTAACAATTTGTTTCTCTGCCTATCCCACTAGCAGGATGGAAGATGAAAGAAGGAAAGAAGAGGAGAATTATGTCCGGTTACTACAGGTGCAGAGTTTGCAGAAGCAAACCAACAGACACTTCATCCAGTAGCCAGTGTCTGGAGGTGAAGCGAAATAAATTCATAAATATTATCTTTATATCCTGGGTAGAACAACGTTGACAGCACTGCCTGCAGTTGTCAGGATGCACAACATTTGCTCTATACCTGAACAAAACATGACAAGCCCAGTATGTCTTATGCCCAGTGCTTGGTCAGGGCGCCTTTTCCAAAAAAGTTTTCTGACAGAAGTTTGCTTGGAATTTAGGTTGCCTCAGAAGTCCTACCTTCCCCTGAGGTAATTTAGTGGATAAAGGAGGGCAGCCCCAACAAAAGCTGACAGCACTTCAACCCCTAGTATTGCAGGTATGAATACACATTAGTTATGGTTGGATAAAAATGCTTCTGAAACACAGGCTATACCAGTAAAGTAAGCTGCTGACTTTTTAATGAAACACAGCATTTGAATAGGCATAGTCTCTTAGAGGCAGAATGGAAAGCTTTTTTTGTTGTTTTACCTGACAAAGCCCTGATTTTTAAATAATTTGCATTAAATAGAAAAGTTAGAAATACATACTAATTCATTGATTAAAAGTGCGATCTTGTAGAATGAAAGGTAAATATATGCTGAAAATATAAATAACGTTAAACTAGAATGTTAAACTATAAATGTTAACGTTAAATAATGTTATACGAGACATTACATCTAAATGAACAGAATGTGGAAATGCCTTTTGATACACACAAAAGAGAAATTTACCAAACTTGACACAATATATAAATGGTCATGAAAGTGCTAATACATTGCTGTCCTTGTATCACCATCACTCAATAGCACAGCCAGAGACTTGAGACTCCCTAGATTACCCTACTCACATAACGTAATCTATGTCTTCCATGGCTAGTAAAATACAGCAAGTAGCACCCAGACCTCGTATTAAGACCAGAATTGGAATTTTTCTATTTTTTGAGTGAATCAGTTCCATACATCATGATAGTCCATGTATTTGATGACAGAACTTGGCAAATATATTTGAGGGGTAGGCAATAAAGTTTGTTAGAAGTAACTTGATTTGAGGAAATAGACTTGAATATCACCCAAGACTAGCTCTTATGAGGCACTATCATTTAATTTCTGTCATCTATGATTAATTGTCAAGTTTATCCAAAATGTGATCCATTTAGAATTATTTCAACTTTACATTTAAATTCTCAAAGACTTATCTTTGACAGTAATAATATTTCCAATTTTCTCCTGCTCTGCAACCTCACTTTTTTTTCATTTAATATTTTATTCATTAATTAATGTATTAATTCATTTATTTATTTATAAATGGGGAAGTTCTTTAGTATGTGTTTGCACACTCATTCCAGTAGCATAGGCTAAGCAAATGCTTCTGACTTGGCTGCGGAAAAAAGAATAATTCTGGTTAGCAAATATGTTCATGCAATAACCAGAAGTGACATCAGTATTACTATTAGGTGCAAAAATTATACTTATAATTTAATCATTACCTATTCAAATAAAAGTTGCCTATTTGACACAGTTTTATGAAATTAAAGTACAGTGAGTTCATTCACACCTTTTGTTATGAAACCAGAGTTGAATACATTGATTAATTTTCCCTCTGATCTTCAGAATAACACTGATCTAATTTAGTCTTGTCACTTGCTGCACAAACCTGTGAAACAGAGGTGTGAGGTGAGATGAGTGCCATTATCACCAGTACTCCAACCGTGTTCACCTCTTTGTTTCCACATCAAAACCAAATAGAGCTGATTCTTCAGTAACTCTGTGTTTGGCATAGACTAAGTCCTGAGAGGAAGTTGGCTGCTTTAGCCTAAATCCTGTTAAGTACTTATGCAGTCTGGCAAAAAAAATTCTTTGAAGTCGTGGTTGATGGCCATCACTGCACCTTCTGTTGAAAGCACCTGCCAAAGGAGTTCTAAGGTTAGGTACAGTCCTAAACTCTTACTAGATTATTGTTGATATTGGATGCACAGACAGCCACAACAGCTGAGAAAAACCCGAATGTCAGGTGGCCAAGAGTGACTCAGATTTTGCCATATCTTTCCTTCCTTTCTCAAGTTCCCAGGCAATGCTAAGCTTCTCTAATGCAGTCTGTGTTGGATGACCCTTCTAATTACATTTTCACATGTGGGGATCATTTTATACTAGATATCACACAAAGACAAATTGAAAGAAGGCTCAAATGATTATGTTTGCCTTAGAGTTTTCTGAGAGAAAGAGAAGAAATTTGTCTTAGTGGCCCTTCAATCCAAGGAGATCAGTGCGTCTACTGAAAACCCATTTGCAAAAGTCCCACAAGGCTGAAGAGGCAAGCTTAATAAAGTTGAAGCTATCATCTGTCACTATAATTTTCCTTAAAAGCTGTGGTGTATTAGTTATCCTACCAAAAAAAAAAAAAAAGTCCACTGGGTATTTTGTGTACCACAGCAGCAGATTTAAGAATCAAACTCAATGGTTTTATCTCAAATATTTTTAATCTAGATTGACATTTTAGAGATGAACAATGGAGAATGAGATACAGTTGAAAGCACTATGAATAAATGATAATGTTTTACTCATTTCATATTAGTTCCACATTCTTAAGCTTTTTAGTAACCAAATTAGTTAACATGTCTCTGTAGATACGCTTAATCTATAAAACTTAAAATAAGAAATGTCTTAAATGGAGCAGGGCTGAAAAGTAGTCTGGCCACTTGCCATATTGGTTTGAACTACTGACATATTTTACCCAGTGTTGTAACTTTTCATTTCACCAGTAATAAATGAACAAAACAGTGTCCTTACTGAAAAGAATTCTTTCAAATAGACCCTGGTTTATTTCCACCATGAAAACTCATAACTGGTGGAAAAGAACCAGCTTAAAGGGCATGTAATTTAAGGCTTCTCAGATGAAGTCATTCTCTTCAGTTTACAATAAAATACTATTCCTACACTGGATGAAATCCTCAGGCAAAGTCTGTGAAATACCTTCCATGGTTTGTTCATCAGGTTTAAGAGTATCCTATTTACATATGCTAGGATAACCCCTTCAACTTATCAAACAGGCTGAACACCGTTGTTTTCTTCTTTAGGTTTTTCCAAACTGTTCCGGAAAAATGCAGGTTTCTTTCTTTTATTTATATTTCCTTTTGTTTTTTTCTTGCTGTCTGTGAAGAGAAAATTCTTGTGATTTCTAATTTTTTTAGTTTTTTTCTCTGGTCTATAAGACCACTCCAGAGTTTCTGGAACACACTTCTACTTTTAAGAAGTTTCAGGGAAGACATAGTTTGTGTTGAATGCTTGCTTATTGCTCAAGTAATGATTAACTAGTAACAGCAAATAAAAAATTCTAAGGGCGTAGCAGGTTTGTAGCTGGATGGGGTCTACAGAGGACTGGAGGACATCAAAAAAAGTGCAAACAGAACTAAAATTACATATGGAAGCCAGGAAAAATCTGAAAGGCTTCAGAATAGGCAATGAAGCAGAGTGAAATGTCACTACACTGCATTTGCAAACAACGACTTTGATTCTCAATGACAATTTCTGCATTTTTCCTTTTTTTAATTTTATTTTCTGACAGCACCAAGCTTTTACCTCACAAATAGAAAGGAAGTCTGCTTCATTGAATCTGAGAGAACTCAGCAAGATTAGGAAGGCTTTCCTTTTCTAAGAACAGATGATTGTCTACATGTAGCAAGGCACCTGCTCCTATCTAATAGTTTCTCTAAGCTCCCATTTTGCACAGATTGACAGCTTGTGCTATGTAAGGTGGCAGTATTCCCATCATCAAGAAATCAGCAGGAGTCCTGCAAGGTAGATACTATCAATCAGTTGATCATGAGTCAGTAAGTGCCAGGGATATCTCTTTGCACAGAGCCCAGCACTGCTTTCTAGCAAAACAGCTCAGGAGTCAACAGGAGCTCAGCGGCGTACTTCCACTTCCCTATTATACAATTCACTGGAATTGCTAGAGGAATTATAGCAAGGTGAACACATATGTCTGTGTGTGTGCACACCTTGGCATGCATGTCTGTGTGTGCAGGTATCTCTATACATAGATCTGTGTTTTAGGATATGATGAGAAGGTTGTTTGGGGGTTTTTTTCCAGTTAACTTCTTTGAGATCAAAACAGCTGTGTATGATCCAAGTGGCCTTTTGCTCTAACCATGTCCCCTATGTCTTAAAATCACCTCTGAATTAAGCAGATATTTGCTAGGAGAATATCAGAGGGAGCCAGTGATTTGCTTTTCTTCATCTTCAGCAGTTTATCAGTGTTGGATTCCTACTGTGTTGGACTGAGACAACGAGGTGCAAATACTTTTCATTAGTTTTGCACCTTGCCTATTTAATTAAAAGAGAAACTACCTAATGCACAATAGACAATTTACAAAATGTAAATACTTTATTAAAATTGGTTGCAACATTTATGGTTGGAATAAGGTATTTCTGTTTTGCAGTGCCATATTAATTTCTTCCATCTCTCCCTCTGGAGATCTTGTATTTTATAATGATGTCTCTAAATTTCAAATTTAGTAATGTTTTTCAGCTACAGAGTCCTATTTTGATGATCCAGTCTCATGGACCATTACTTAAAAGTATGCACTCAGCAATTATGCTCTTTGCCTAGTGGATATTTTGTATAAATAGATTGCTTTAAACTATATACATATATATATACAT
>VXBC01001848.1:5375-44793 GCA_013399945.1 Ploceus nigricollis | reverse complement strand
ATATATATAAAAGGTAGGAAATAGGACTCTTTAATAGATTTTTTTTAATTTCCTGGTGTGTTATTTAAAACCAAGAAAATTAATTTTAAAACTTAGGAAAATGTTGGCTAAATAGACAGAAACCTATACTTGTGGTAGCATTCTAGTGTTTCATTTATCCACTATAGTCCTAAAATGAATGAGAGTTGCATTTATATATAAAATATGAAAGACAAATATCATATGAATTGATTACTTTTATCCCAATGTGAATCTTTTAAGATGATTTTATTACTTTTTCACTTGCTAGTTTACTCTTCTAGTTTCTCTTATCATGCCATTCAAAAGAACTGAATCAAAATTATGTATGCATATAAATTTCCCCAAACTGTAAATGCTAATTATTTCTTTGAATGCAAAGTGTTTCTGGAGGGTTTCTTGATGAAGAACCAGATGCTTATTATGAAAAATAAATACTGTCTGCTCTTGTAGGAAATTCCAAAGCAACATCTAAAGCCTTGGGACATCTTTATCCTGAACAGCCAAGAACTGCCACAGAAAATCAGTTTCCCCTTGATTGGCCTCAAAGTGTGACCCTAAAACACATTTGCTGTGTAAGTATTTGAACCTTGAAATGTACCTGAAAGGGAAACACCTTTCCCCTTTCCTCCTGTGACTGAAATTTCAAGAGTAACTGATGCCCAAGCATCTCATCAGGACTAAGAACATTACAAAAGAACACATCAAATTAACAATCTGCATTCTAGTACCACTAGACAGGGTACTGAATCACACTATGAAACATTACACTTCAGGACTTCTTTGATCCTGCCTGAGACTCCATACAGAGAGTAAGAAAAAATTATAATTGTACTTGAAAAGGAATAAAAGTGATTGCTTATGCAAAACAAGCCTTTAAAATTTCCTACTGTGACAAGCCTAGAAGCTGTGATATATTTAGGAGCAAATTAATAGTGACATGGTCTTCAAACTCATCTGAATGCGCAGTGGGAAGAAACATCAATCACTTTTCTTACTTCTTTTCACTCTCAGTTGATTCCAAAACATGCATCTAATCCATTTATATCATAATTAATCCTGGCCTTCCCTTAAATGTTGCCCTTTTCTACTTGATGTCCTCTGACTTCCACAAATGTATATTAAGATGCATCAGAAAACAGTATTTTGATTGCAAAAGAGACCACAGGTATCTTCACGCAGTCTACATATGAATAAGTCTATAGGAAAGAATATTTGTGATGTTACCTCAGATAAAACCTAGAATCACAGAATGATAGAGTAAGTTGAAAGGGACCTTAAAGATCATATAGACTAAATTGCCTATTATGGGAAGGGGAACCTTTCATGAGATCAGACTGCTCAAAGACCCATCTAACCTGATCTTTAACACTTCCTGGGATGTGATATCAAGAGCTTCTCTGAGCAATCTGTTCCAGTGCTTCATCACTCTCACAGTAAAGAATGTCTTCCTAATATGCAGCCAAAATCTATTTTCATTCATTATAATCCACTGCCTCTTGTCCTGTTACTAGAGGAGTTGGTAAAATGTCTTTCTCCATCTTTCTTATAAGCCCCCTTTAGCTACTGAAAGGCTTTTGCGAAATCCAGGTAGATGACATTTGTGCTTCTTCCTGAAGAATCCTGTCTGATTCAATAGACAAGGGAAAATGAAAGGGAACATAATTTTATTTTGAATATTATTTCTATGTTCAGAGGTAGATCTATAAATTCTATCAATTAGAATTGGGTACTGCCTTGCAACCCAGCAAAGAACTTATGCCTAATTAATAGAGATGGTGAATTAATTGTGCAGGTAGTTTGTGTGTTTGGGGATTGCTATTTATTTATTTAATTAGCATATCAGTGAACAGGTCAGAGAAGAAGCACCAAATCTTAGAAGTCCAAGGTTGCCTATCAAGATCCTTTGGATGCTCTCTACACTGTCATAGTTTTCCTTAGGTGAACAAACAGCTCTTTTACATTCTTGGCATCACTGTGGTCTGCTTCTAACTAAAGGACTCAAGTCTCATTTTCTGAGTCAATGAGAAGAGTACTCAAGGAAAGAACATGTGTAGATTTCAATGCTATCAAGACTGTTAGATAAAAAATCTTCAACACTACCAACAGCTATATTTCTGAATGGTATTTCTGTGCAGAACTTCACTTCAGTGACCTAAAAGGAGGACCTCTACTCAGTGGATCCCAAATGAAGACAGAAGATATTTGTCTAGATATCCACTTAGCTCCCTCAAAAGTTTTCAGCAGAAGCCTTCTCAAATGTCAAAAAAGGCTGCAAAGGTCATTGGGAGGGTGGGGGGTGTTGACTCTCCTAAAATCACAGAAAATTTAAATTTAGGTGTTGAAAAACTATTTTAGACTTATCATCAATGCAAAGATGCTTTATAATTACTGAAAGTTACTTGCAAAATTAAGAGAAATCAGGTAATTGCTTAGATGTTTAGACTACTCACCAGATCTACTGATAAACCTTTGTTCTCACTGGAACACCATTACAGACTTTTGGGATATATTCTTTATTAAATCTCTGAATAAAATTCACCTGTTTTGAAATCTTTAAGAACTTTTGGATTAAAATATTTATTTATTCTCTATGTCCCTAATCCATATTTAAATTTTTTTCTGTACTCTTTTTTTAAGGTATATAAGATTAAAGGATTTCTATTTACTGTAACATCCACAGGGTATAAGTCTTGTGATGTAGATCCTATGAGTAAAATGTTATTGTTTGTATTGACTCATTATGTTTTGACTTAAAACTTAACACATACACTGATAATTATTTCACTATGTCAAGTGCAATGTCAAAGCATTTTCTAAGCTGAAACGTGAATGTTATGCAAAACCTATATTAGCCTTTATTAAAATTCAGCTATGTTAACAGCAGTCTTTGGACACTCTCTAAGAATTTCATTTCTAATCAGGCATTAATATATTCAGGAAGACTAGTCTGCAGTGCATGTATTCAGGACATTTTACTATGGATTCAGTCATCTTTTCTATGTCCATAACAGAAGAGACAAAATAATAGGATAATGCTTCGCTAATCTAGAATGGGTTGTCACTTAAAAACCAAAAGGTAAATAAAATGCAGACTTAAATTTAATAAATTCCACAAATATTTTCGATGTAAAAATGGATTTTTTTTCAACAAATTCAATGTTATTGGAGAGCATTCAATATTTAAATATGCTGACTCTTTGCTGCAAGAGTCTGAGAAACCTCACTCCCTCCCCCAAAGTCCATCATGTACTGAAAGATGCTTGGAACCTTGAAGAAGCAAGCCAAAAGCAATTACTTAATATAAAATTTGTCAAACTGCCTACCAGGGATGATGGGGAGTAAGATTTATTTTTATGCTGTGGAAAGTGTGCTTTGTGCTTTGCAGACAGAATCAAGAAAAACTGTTTGCCCTGAGGATCTTGCAGGCTCCTTACCAAAAGCATTTAGTGTTGCACCTTCTGTGTAAGCCCTGAGGAGCAGAGATCTTTGAACATTAGGCTCCCTCAAATATATAAACTATATATAAACTATGTCTTCAAAAAGGTCAAGAACAGGAGTTGAGATTGTAAATGCTAGAAACCCCTCCTGTTCCAGGCTGGTAAAGGAAATTGAACATAGGGGGCAAGAAACATAGAATCTGATATAAATCACAGAAAGATAAATAAATATATTTCATTGATTTCTCTGAGCTCTGTAAAAAGGCTACAGTTACCTATTTAATCAGTTATTCTTTCTGTTAGTCCCTCTGGGAAACTGGAAGCAGTTCCACATCTATCAGTAGACAGCTTCAAGTTCTCCTGACTGATCACTAGTTTTCTCAGGGCTCTGGAAATAAAAATAAATAATTCTGTCATCTTTCTTTACAAAATAACACTTGGTGTCTTTATGATCTTTCCAAAAGAAAAAGGAAAGACTTAAAGAGATAAGAATATACAGGCTTTCACACAAATTGTATTAACTTACATTGTTAAAGGCTAAAAAGGCAGCTTCAACATTCCTGAACATTTATGAAAATATACTCACACTTTGTCTATATTAAGAAAAGTTAATGCCTGTGAAGCTAGTTGAGTATTTTACTTTGCTCTAGAAACCTCTATTAAAAAAATGTAAGGCCTCTTCTGAATTTTGAAATCTTAAATGTTCTTTAAACTTCAACAGTTACACCATCCTACATTTTTTACCATACGTACTTTACTGTATTTTTAAAATACCGTCCTATCAGTTTCTTCAGTATTTGGCCTGAGTAAAAGATGTCCAACATTTTACAAGGTATGTCTCTTTGCAGTTTGCTATTGGCAACTTAGTGAAGGAAAAGTAGAGATAACTCACATTGTTTCAATCTGGATATAACTTTCATCAAAATAGTCTGAACAATTTAAAAGAGGAGGTCTCATTTTACCCCTTCTGAATCTGAAATTAGTAAATTTAAATACTTATATTGTTCTCTGCTAAATAAAACCTCAACACCTAAGTTCTATATCTTTGTAAATATCTCATATGATCCATGTGCATGTCATGGTTTAGTGTGGGAATTTAAAAATTGAAATGTAAAGCTAAAATTCAAAGGGACATATTTTACATCTAGATTCCTATTGTTCTTCCACTAAAGAGTGCTCTGGCAAAGAGAGGAAGTAGTGTCTAATTTCTGTCTTAAGGCACATTATGTCAGGTGACAAAGATTATGGCATTGTCCTATATCTCTTTTTTGTTTCTTTTAACCTTTCAAAGCTGAAGAACTGACATTCATTAAGTATATGTTTTAGATCAGAAGGAAAGTAATGGAAAATGGTTGATTCCAATAGCCTTGAGTATTTTATCCTGCTACTCTGCAATGCTCAGATGTTAATAATGATGGTAAGGAGTTACCAATCAGTTAAGCAGAAGGAAAGAAATCCTCAAACTGTAAGACTTTTCCTACAGGAGAGATTTTACATCATTATTTTTGAAATATGACCTTCTCAGCAGCATCTGTAATTTTACTTCAAATTAAAACTAATATACTGTCAAAATCAGTCTCCCAGTTACTGAGCATAGCAATTCCATTCCATGGACAAAAATAGAGCTTGAAAAAAAATGTTGGAAACTTTATACCACAAAGAAATTCAGATATCCTTGAATCCTAAATAATAATAAATATCATCTATGCACTAGCAATGAATATTAAATGCAGATTCATCTTGCTATCAGACTTGAAAATAAGATGTAAAATGAAAAAAAACAGAATTTGCTCATATTAGGAACATTTTTTACTCTTCTGCCTACTTCTATAAATTAGTATAATAAATAGTGAAATAAAAACATCCATGCTGCTCATAGGCTAGCAGTTATTTGCTGCTATGTTTCTTTTGGCAGGTGATTTAACTTATATTGTGTTATATTTATGGTGTTAAGATACATCCTGAATTATAAATTAGTTGAGACCTTACAAGAAGACAAGGACAAAGAACAAAATGGGAAGAAAAGTGGAATATTCTAGAGGTTGTGACTGAACCTCCTATCTTCAGTGGTAGTGGATCTTTAGAGTAGAAGAAAAACAGTTCAGGCCAATGAAAAAAAAATCTTCTTTGTGATTCTGTAGTGATGGATTACTCCAGAGTGAGAGGGTAAACATTTCTGAGAGGTGTACAAACCACTTTCTTCTTTACTTTTATTTCATCTTATAAGATTTGGTTCTTTTCTCTAGAAAGAGAACACCTCTGTAAGTATTCTCAAACATTAAATCAATTCAGATAGAGATTAGAGGTAATTATATCTTCAGTCTGTGAGGATGACCTCACGTTCAGCTTGCAAAAAGTGTCATCTGAGTACATGACACACCTAATGGCATCTATCCAGCTTCCAAGGTACTTATCCCACACACAAAGTCACACAAAATGCACACTGAAATTATATTTTGAACAAATGCATATACATCTTTTCCCTGTGGTCCCCAGAGGCATAGTCTTAGACTAAAAATGATAGACCTGAAAGGAGGACCCAAAACCTTCCTCACTGGCTGAGCCTTAGCTGCTAGACCCCATAGATCAGTGTATCTGCTTTCTGCTCTCATTTTAATCCTATTATTCTTATATTTTTATGATTACTCACCAAAGAAAAAAGGCAGAAGACTATTTTGTAGTGCACAAGGCTAGTCTTTTAACTGCCAAGGGGTTTATTTGGAGGATGGCAAAAATTGACGTGGGGGTAGAATCAAGCTGTTACTCTTCCCAGGAGAACATTTTTACTAAGAATCACGCGACAGTATATCATCTGTCTTTGTTTTGTGTTGACAGCCAGTGCAGCTGTTGGGCACTGAACTCAGCGCTACCTGCTGTACAAACATCTATGAGTATTAGTTCCAGAATGATTATTTTGAAGCCATAGTCCTGATTTCCTCCACTTACTATGCTTTGTATCACAGAAATGGTTTATTCTTTTCAGTGAAACTAGAAAACACACTCCAGAAGAATGCCTAATTTGGTACTGTACTCAACACTGATGAGGTCACTTGTTGAGTCCTGTGCCCAGTTCCAGGCCCCTCCCTTCAATAAAGACATTGAGGTGCTGGAGCAATTCTAGAGAAGGGCTGGTGAATGGTCTACAAGAGTAAATCTTATGAGGAGCAGCTGAGGGAGCTGAGGGTGTTTAGTCTGGAGAGGAGGAGGCTCAGAGGAGCTATTATCACTCTCTACAACTGCCCAAAAGGATGTCATAGCAAGGCAGGGGGCAGCCTTTTGTCCCAGGAAATTACCAATGGAACAAGAGGCCATAGCCTCAAGCTGCACATGGGGAGTTTCAGGTTGGACATCAGGAAGAATTTCCTCACTGAATCGGTGGTTAAGCATTGGAATGGGTTGCTGAGGAAAATGGTGGAGTCATAATCTTAGGAAATATTCAAGAAACAATTGAACATGGCCCTTGGGGCTAAAGTTTAGTTGACATGTTGGTGTTTGGTCAAAGATCAGACTCAATGACCTTGGAGGTCTTTTCCAACTTTAATTATTCTGTGATTCTATAAGGTCAATTTCTTATAAGGGGAACAGTCAATAGAAAATTGCAGCATCCAAAGTCACTGTAAAAGTAGTTTGAGCTATCAAAGGATAAATTCGTACTACATAATATTCTGAGGCATGCTGAACCAGGCTGTGGTGTGACTCTGGCTTTAGGTGGCACAATCAGACCTTGGCAGAGATTTTTGGAAGCTGAATTATCTGCACCACTTATGCTTGAGTGTCACCCAAGAGCAGGACCTCACCTGATATTATGCAGTCATAGATTGCACTCCCTGAGTGAGTGCCTTTAACACCAGCTGAAAATGAAGGCTGTGGTCAAATGGGACAAGAGTCACAACTCTTTTATAGCACCATTGGCTGAGAAATGAAAAACGAGGATATGAGTAAAAGGTTCATTGTCACAGCGCAGGGAAGCCAACTGAAGAGCTTCTATGCTACTTTAATACACACATATAAATGCACATATATATATAAATAAGTGTCTACATATATATAATTGTATATATATGTGTGTGTGTGTGTGTGTGTGTGTATGTATATATATGTGTATATATGTATATGTGTACATATGATATATATTTTTATATATAAAATATTTGGAAAGATGAATAAAGAATGAAAAGCTGTCTGCTTATATAGAGTTATTCAAGGGACTAAGGACACAGCAGATTATCAAGTCAGAGTTTCATAAAAATACCAGCTCAGTGCTTGGCAGAAGTAAAAAAAAAAAAACCCCAGCTGAAGTGTAAAGAATTATCAGGAAGGAATTAAGGAATATATATTCATTACACAAATATACATATATACATTACAGCACAGTGAAGTTCTTCTCCCCTCAGCACTGAAAAGGATACAGGGGAACCGTAAATGTTTCAAAGGGTTACAGAAGCTAACCTAACCAAAGGGTATATTATAAAAATGCGCAGAATGAGAGTTTTTAAGAGCATCAACAAGAACAAACTTTTCTCTGACTTTTCCCGTGTAAATTCTAAGATGATGGAATGAAGTGTGTGTGAGTATTACATAGAATAATAAACTGGCTAGATAAAAATGCTTTATTATATTTTGCATTTCTTACTGAACAGATATTTTAATCCTTCCTACAACTGAGCCTCATTAACTTAGAAAACAGTTAATTTACCCATGAAAATATAGGTTGAGATTTTTTTTAATAAATGAATACCCTAAGGAAAAGAAAGAAAAAAAGGAAAGTATATATTGCAGGCTTCTTTAGCAACAATCAAAGTTTAGTATTGTGATAATTTTGGCTCCTGAATATCAGACACAACGTATTATTTAAGCCCACTCTGAAAGGGCCTGCATTACCACCATGTCCCTTAAATGAAAAAAGGATATCAGTGCATATAGTCTTGAAATGGTGCAGAAAGTTTGGTAGTCACCAGTAGGTATATTTATACTTGTCAATTTATTTTTTATTAAATATTAATAATTTTTGGTGTATACAATACTGTAAAATACTGTGCCCTTAATGGCATCCACAGTAGTCCTCACTTTCATGTAGCGAGGCTAAAACAACTCTTTATGTTTTCCTAGTTCAGATGTCAGATCCAGCCACACAGCCATTCAGAAATATTTAACCATACCTAGGCTTAACATTTCCATGCTCAATGAGTTTGAAAAACAATGTCCAGAGACTAAGTTAGGTGGAGTATAGATAACTAAGTCTGTACTCTCAGTCTCAAGACTTCTTAAGAATATGAACCCTTGGGAAGCTCAAATTCTTCAGATAATCAAAATTCTGCTTATTTTTAAGTCTAAAGGCACTCTGAAATTGACAGTAACGATTTACGGCTTTCTAGACCAAGCCTGTCTTCCACAAGAATACCCAAAGCTTTTTATTCCTTTTTTACTTTTTTCACTTTGAAGGTCAGAGGTTTGAAAGGAGCACAAGCAAGAGGGTGTTCACAGAATACATTTATTGGATAAGTATCATAAAAACCCCCAAAACTCAACTACTATTTTCCTTAAGAAGGAGGACAGAAGAGATATCAATGTCCTTTAGATAAGGATTTAGTACTTACAACATTCATCCAGTACAAGAAATGTTCTTGGTTTATTTTTCCTCTGTGTGACGAGACTTAAAACCAGGGTTTCTATTTATTTGCTTTACATTTCAAATACTTAATCAGCCCTCAAAGCTGAATGCAAACTCCAGATGGCCCAGAGGAAAGTCATAAGCACTAAATTACAGCCCTTGTTCTCTTGCTTTTTCTGTATCCCATCTTGTCTTCTCCAACACAGTCCAGAGCTGCTTCAGACCAAGCAGAAAAACTTCCTACCGTGTAGATGGAACTCCTCACACTCTCATTCCTCAGCCTAACCCAGAGTTACCTGGCTCCATATGTCCATCACATGGCTCCAGATGTGAAAATATGGCAAGACCCAAGATGTACAGTCATTGGGTAGTGCAGTGTTTCACTACCTGCCTAACTAGTGAGACGTAGAGAGTCTTAGTCTATTCCTCTTGCACAAACTATTTTAGTTTAAACTGTATCTTGATATTGTAAAAGCCCAGCAGTTTTTGAGTTTTTGCCTAAGAAAAGCCCTGCTGTGCCAGAGGAAAGTGAGGAAGGCTGTTCTTTCCCTTGCAAAGTTTAGCCAGCTGTTAAAAAGAAAAAAATCAGGTTGTTTTAAGAAAATATATGACATATCATCACACAGATGCAGGACTGCAGTGGAACAGACCCCTAGGACAAGTACAGAATTCCTCCTTTGGACACTTAGTGACCTGCTGTGTTAACCCATCTCTTTTCCTGAGGGAGACAGTCTGCACTGACCTTAAGATTGAGGGATTCTTTGGAAGGGTGGCAGAGAGGATAAGATACAACTTGATACAGGACAAAATATAGCTTGTCCTGTGTAACATTTTCAAGAGCTTTATGAAGCTCTTATGTATTAATACAGGCTATGGCTGTTAGTGTTACTGTGCCTGGACTAGTATAAATGGTTTTATTATCACTAAAATGATCACTAGATTTACAACAAATTCTTATATACCTATACATGGAGTGTTCTATTTCATACTTTAAAATATTTTGTTTATAACAAAAATAATAACTATTGTCCAATTTTTTTAAAAAAAAAGTCTACTCTTTAGCTGTGGAAGGTTACAAGCTTTAATGACAAGCAGAAAATGCTAAATTTTCAGTGTGCAAAATAACTAATCTAAAAAGGACAGGGTTTAAAACACATCCTTCCCTTCTTACTTTGCTTTTGGATTTCCAAACAAAATGGAAACCTCTCACCAGTATATCATTTCTCATACTTATCATATTCTTGTGAGAGACCTATTCCAACAGTTGGGCAAATAATATTTAAATATTAAATTTTTTTCAAGCAGCCTTTGTTATGATCTTTTCTTTGTTTTATGAAATTACCTACTGAAAAGTAGTTTTGGTTAAGGTTTTCTTTATTGACCTCTCAATATCCTAAAAAATGCTCATGGTTCCAGAATGCTCATCAGGTCCTCTGCTGCACAAACAAATGTAATTTAATTACCTTATTTTGTAGTCTAAGATTAAAGGTTGGTGATAATAAATGTCAATATAAAAGAACATTCACATATTTAACATGCACGTAAGTTAATTAACTATTAGTTCCCTTCTTAAGAAATTGCTTCTCAAAGTCTGTTACCAGTGGTTAACAGCTGGTATAGTAGCTAATGGGGAGAAATAATGCCAAGGACAAAGATAATATAAAAACAGGAGCTAACTTTAGTAGAGATTTTTTCTTCCCCAGAAAACTGCTGATATTGTACAAGATAGCATATGTTCTGTAAAATAAGAAAATTTGGCAGCAAGCAATACTGCAATATATCTATGTAGCACCATTAAAAATTTTTAGTTACAAAGGTACAAATAATTTTATTAAATTTAAGATGGCTTCTTGTTTCAAATATTACTATTTAAATTTATTGCATAATCTTGGGCATTAGTCTGATTCCAATAATATTCAGCTCTTTCACACACATAGAAAAAAATGTTTTCTTGAATAACAAATGGTGCTAGTACTAATGCAGACATTGTCAAAAAGGTGAACTTATTATCAGTGTATGTTTTATCAAATGAAAAGTGAAGTGAATTAGGATTTGGTGTCCTGAGTTCACAGTTTGGTGCATCTTAGTGATTACAAGGAAATGCATTTTAAAAATTACTACATAGGAATCTGTTTTCAGTGCTTATGTGAAAAAGAGGATAAATGGAAGTAAACACTGATGTTCTTTTTAAAATCTGTTTGTGATTTTGCTTTTCAATTTTAACATTTTTTATTTATTAAGACCTGAAAATAGAGCTATTTTAAAAGTTCTCATCCTATGACATTAAAGCAGTACAATGTAGGGGTTTGAAAGCACACATTCATATAAAAAATAAATAAAGCTTCAATTGGCATTTTACTTCATCTTTAAAAAAGGGGAGAAGAATTTTCAAATGTGAAAAGTCTAAGAAGTGATTTCATCTTGTTTTCCCAAAGTGAACAACTACAGCTTTTCAGAAAGAATGCCTTGTTTTGTATATTTTTACCTACAAGGTGGAAACAAATAGATAGCAATCCCTAGAAGATTTATTTAAGGTTTTTATTATGGTTGCATAATTTTGTTATGTCGAAGAAACCTAATAGACTTACTACAACTATGGAATTGGTATTTTGTTTTCATGAATGTTTGGATTTTCCTGGGAAAAAAAATTAAAGGATGGCAAAAACTATTATATTTACAATAAATTATTTGATCTGTAAATTTTTGGCTCATACACCCATATAGTTTAAGACAGAATACATAAAGAGTTCATGTGAACCAAAAGCTGTCATTATATAGCACCATATACATTTTATTTCATAGACTAGAAATGCAGAATGGTTTGGTTTGGAAGGGCCCTTAAAGATCATCTAGTTCCAACCACCCTGCCATGAGCAGGGACACCTTCCACTAGACCAGGTTGCTCAAAAGCCCCATGAATCTGGCCTTAAACACTTCCATGGATGGAACACCAACCAATTCTTTGGACGACCTGTTCCGATGTCTCACACATCTCACAGTAAAGAATTTCTTCCTGTCACCTAATCTAAACCTACTGTGTTTCTTCTTATTCATTGGAGGTCTGATTATGGAATGACAGTATGACATTTAACTTTCAGCAGAAATTATTTTGGTTTACAGTAGTCGTTTTTAAAAAAATTAGAAAGACAAGCATCATAATATTAATAATATTATAAACAATATTATTTAATCAATCTATATTCATGAATTTAAGTGAATGTGATAGATAGAATGGTGAGTCAGATCCGCTTGAGACTAAATAACCAAAAAAATTTCCTTAATAAAGCAAAGAATAGAAAAATGTCCATGACTTAATTTTTTGTTTCCTATATAGTTCTAAAAATCAGTTTTACTTTTCTTTTGCAGCATGTGCTGAAACACAGTACAGTTTTTCAGTATGGCTTGTAAAATATTTTCATGGTGTATCTCCATAATCACACATGTTGCTACTCCAACAGTGTGTAAAAACAAACAAAGAAAAACAACCCCAAAAAATTAAAATATTGTGGTATAGAGAGAAGGCCTAAGTGACTCAATTTATTCTAGATTTTACAACTGATAGTTGATTATTTTCCAGGTTCTACCTCTGGCTCATTCCTTGACATAAGCAAATTACTAAGGAATGCCTTAAAAATAAAAGTCTGGATATATTGACTACTTCTAGAAATAAATATAAAATGCTCAAAATTAAATCTGATAGCAATGAGTTAAGTATTTTACCCTGTTCATAGCTTAACATATTTGAAAGTAGCAGAAATTGTGATAAGCGGTAAAACCTAAGGGGAAAAAGGAGAAAGGGTGGAATATTTTGGGTGATGACATCCCAATAACTGTTACTCATGATGGAGCCCAGCTGTCTGGGAGAACACTTGCCTGCCCGTGGGAATGGTGAATGAATTCCATGCTTTGCTTTGTGTATGTGGTTTTTGTTTTACCTAATAAACTGTCTTTATCTCAGCCTCTCAGATTCTGTGGTTGAGATGACTCCGAGATAGCAGAAGGCCTTTTTTCTCCCAGCCCCACAGCCGAAGAAGAAGTCAAGATTCGTCGGTTCTGCTTTTCAAGGTTGTTTATTTCTCCTTATCTATTACATTCTTTCTCTGACCTGCTGAGATCTGTCTAGCAGGTCGGATCGTGGCACACTGACCACCCTTGGGGTGGTGTTAAAGTTTTTTACTAAGAACTACATGTACTTTATTTACAATAATTTTCCAATACCTATCACCTATGTTAGACAGTGTGTTTCTACTCTAAACCTATAGAAAAGTGTCTCCATCACAGCAGAAGATGGAGGACAAGAAGGAGAAGGAGGACAGGACACATCCAGATTCCTCCATCTTGCCTTTTGAACCCCCAGTCTAAAACCCCAAAAGTCTACTTTTTACCCTGTGTCAAACTAACTATCATTCTGCTCAAACTCCTGTGGCTTGTAAATCTTCACACAAAGTTGGTAGTTTTTTCCATGGACTAAAAATCGAAGGCACAGGTGTTTTTGACTCTGCACCAAGATCTCTGAGCCCCTTGCCAGGGTCTCGAGTCAGCCAGGGCAATCAGAGGGATATCCTGGGTTCCGACATCAACCCACAACTTTTCTTGCTTTTACCCTTCCGATTTTCTCTCCATCCCATTTTCTCACTATCCCACCAGGGGAGTGAGTGAGCGGCTGTGTGGGGCTGAGTTGCCTACTGAGATTAAATGGTGATATGCCCTCTCTTTGGGAGTGTGAAGTATTTGCATAGATTATTTTCTTTAGAATAGATTTCAATTCTTCAAAAGAAGACAAAACAGAAGAAAGATAAATGCAATATTAATAGATATGCATGACACAAAGGCAAATATTTCTTAGGAAGAAATTTGTTACTGTATAAAACACACCAAGTTACAAATTGCTTTACTATTTAGTGATGAAAAATTCAGAGAAACAATCCCAAGGTTATTATTCCATAAACAATATGACTGACAACTTAACAGAGTGCTGTGACTCCTCCTAGCTCCATTGACTGTTAGTAAAAATTCTAATTTCCCTTCAGAGATAATTAAGAAGATAATTTCATATTCCATTGAAATTAAATTGGAGACTATGTGAAAAGACCTGAGAATAAGTAAGTTTATTTTATTGGGTTTTATCTTTATAATAGAAATTTTTTATCTGCTCTCACTTAATAGTAGCATAATGAACTTGTATTAACTTTTAGCATCTTGGAATCTTGTATTATAGGATCTGTGTATATGAGGTCATCTATATGTGCAAAGGAAAACAAAAGAAAAAGATAAAAGTTATTTTTCCAAGAATGGTAACTTAGGAGTTTGAACTCCAGATGGTAATTTTCACTGGGCTAGATGTTAATTTCTCTACTATATGGTCTTATGGGTAATCATAATACAATTCAGTCCTATTTTCTGTAAATTTTCTATTTTTTTCTCTGGATATCTCTATCATCTTTGGCAACAAAATTTCAGTGATTAGTTGGGCCCAAACCAATATTCTTTGCACAGATGAAATCAGCACTGTTTTATTTGTTTTCAAACTCCTAGCAGTGCAGAGTTTTACCTAAGTATTTTGAGTATGCAATCTGAATTTAGTGCTTTGAACAGACAATTTCAGAGATAGAGTTGAACAAAATAATAGAAATTAAAGGTTTTGGGAACATTTACTTTAGTTTAGCTGCAATATTCCACTCAGATGTGCAAAACAATGCCTGGTTGTATATAAGGTTCTGTATTGGTTTTTTTTAACATCTGCATTTTCTGTCTCCATCTTCCCTGGTTTACCTCAGTAAACACGGTATATCTGTGTGTTAAGTCTTTTGCCTTTAAAACATTAAAGTTAGCAAAGCCTACCTCAATTTCTACACAGATTAAAATTATATCAGTCTTGTCCTTTGCCAATTGCATGTTCTGCTTTCCCTTATATCACAAAATCACAGAATCACAGACTAGGTCAGGTTGGAGGGGACCACAGTGGCCCTGGCCACTTGCTCATCTGGTCCATCCCTCTTGCTCAAGCAGGGTCATCCTAGAGCTCATTTCTCAGGATTGCGCTCAGACTGGCACAGCAACTTTTAGAAAAAATGTTGGCTTTGGCTCAATTGACAACCTGAGACCTAGCAAGCCTTTTTAACCCCTTATCAGTTGTTCACTACTTTTTTATTTTTTTAAATATATGAGTCATGTGTTTGAAAAAAAATAGAAAATCTCTGATAAAAGACATGCTCAAACTCATTTCTTTGCATAGATGAAAACACATCTGAATTCAATCACAAATACACATATTTAAGGAGTAAATTTTTCAAATAGCCACATAACCTGGCAAATCACATAACTTCAGACAAGATTTTTTTGCATTATTTAGAATAAATATATTTTCTCTGACATCATACAGAAATATCCTTTCTCTAATTTCATTTTCATTTGAAAGAAAAAGAAAACAGTTCTTGATACACACAAGCCTCAATGTATTTGCAGGTTTACCGAAATGCTTGATTAAAAACTCATCTAGAACTTTAATCCCAAGTCATCAATGCTAAATATGAGCAAAATGAAATATAAATTTGTATAAATTTACTGATCTTTTATTTTGTTCAATTCAATCCTATAATTTATTCATGTCAAGATGCAAACACTTTTTTCTCTTTTGTGTTTAGTTTTCAGAATGCATCTTGTATTACATTTCAAGAATTTTGATTATTGTTGTAACAGTGGTAGAATTTTATTATTTTTTTGAAAATCACAAAACCCTTTCTGAATAGGAATTAATTGTATCCATCCCGTGAGATGAATGATCCATTGGGGTCTTTTTACACAGCATGGTGTAGAACTAAGCAGCTATGGCTCAATATGCACAAACAGGTTAAGATGAATATCATTCATTCAAGGATTATGTTGGTATTACCTGTAATATCTGCAATACCACCCCTGAAGTTGGAGAATGAGTTGTAAATATAAGTGATCCAGTTGGAATTTATGGTCACCCACACACAAAACAATTTTTTTCTGCTTCAGAAAGTGAAAGTTTGAGGCCTTTAATGAGAAATGGTGATCAGGATCTCTTTCACTCTTCTACCAAAGACAAGAGTAAAGCTATACATGGGTACATCCTGTGGTAATAATTCACATTAAGAGAGGTATCTTGAATATTGTGTTCACTTTTGGGGGCCTCACTGCAAGAAAACATTGAGCTGCTGGAGTCCAGAGAATGGTGACAAAGCTGACAAAGGATCTAGAGAAAAAGTTTTATGAGAAGCAGGTGAGGGAGCTGGAGTTATTTGTCCTGGAGAAAAGATGCTGGAAAGAAGGGAAGACCTCATTGCTCTACAAATAATTGAAAGGAGGTTGTAGTAAGGTAGAAAGTTGGTGTCTTCTTCCAGATGAGATGAGATGAGATGAGATGAGATGAGATGAGATGAGATGAGATGAGATGAGATGAGATGAGATGAGATGATAAGAAATTGCCTCAAGTTGTTCCAGGTCTAGATTGATATATTGGGCAAAAGTCTTCACTGAAACTGTGGCAAAGCATTGAAAAGGGCTTTCCAGAGAGGTGGTGGAATAAACAACTCTGAAATTGTTCAAAAGTCATATAGATGTGGTGCTTAGAGACATGGTTTAGTGGTGGACCAGACAGTGCTAAGTTTATGGTTTGACTTGATGAACTTAAAGATCTTTTCCAATCTAAATAATTCTGTTATTCCCACTTCTGTGCTACTCTGAAACTGAGAAAATGCAAACATGGAGGCCCAATTGAAAAATATGCATTTTTCAGGATGGGAAACTACACTCATTTCTGAAATACATACCCTGAATGCTTTTTGGGCTTTTTTTGAATGCTTTCTTGATTTTTGTTGTTTTTTGTTTTTTGGGGTTTTTTAATGAGCATTGTTTTACCATGTCGTGCCTGGGCATTCCTTCGGCTGATCAGAGCTATGATTTCATCCTCTGAGAGAAGAAAAGACTTCTGACTCTGATATTTCTTGGTTTATAAGAAAACATAATATAGTGTTATTATCTGTATTTTCTCAGGTTTAACTTTCAGGAAGTTTATATATAATTTGACCATGTTTATGAGTTTGTACCTAATGACAAATGTAAAGAGAATACCTCTCTTTTAAGTATGAATGGGGTTAAGGTCAGTGCCATCACCACTGGCAGCTCTTTGCAGTTTTGCACTTTACCAGTAGGATTTTAGAAAGAGCATTATTTTTCCAATGAAGAAACTATTCCAGTATTTCAATTTCAATATGTAAATTTTATTACTTGTGCATATCTTATGTTTACTTTTTCTCTTCTGTTCCTAACAGGAAAGAAATTGCTACAGAACAAGAAGAATAACAAAAAACATTAACTCATAAATATCATTACTTTTTTATTCTTCTCACTGCTATATAAAAGACAGTTGCAAAGTTATTTCATGACATACATATAGAAATAATACAATAAAAAATCAGTCTGATGATTCTGAAGTTAGCAAAGTAATTTTAAACTGCCAGAAAAAAATGCCTTGTTTATTCTCCAGGAACATTCAAAGTATTGAATATCACTGCAGTATATTGATATAAGTCTGAAATTGGTGAGTAACACCATTTTAATAGAATACTTTTATGAATCTGCTTTCTGAATGCACTAAGGACTTGGAAAAGTAGAAATTTATAAGGATTTCTAAATAGTATATACTGATAGGCACCCGACAGAATCAGCTAGCACAATAGCACGTCTTTTTTTTCGGAAAAGTTTAGAAAATTGACAAGATAATATAAATTTTAATATAGAATTCCAAATAAAAACTATTGAGAAAAATATTTTGAACTTAATATCTGAGAGAGGGGAATGGAACTGTTAAGCACACTTTAAAAAACTTGTCTTTATCATTTCAATTCTGATGTTGTCTCAGAAGTATTGAAATCTACGGTCTAACATTTTCAATTCTTTCTGGTTTTTTGCTTCAACTTAAGTATAACTTATCTTCCTAACTCTTGTTTTGGTCTCTGTTTTTCTTATTACAGTAATTTACCTGCCTTTTATTTTTGAGAGCAGTCATGCCAGTTTTTACATGTTTTTTGTCCTGTAGTAGATACTTTAAATGTATTAAATTCTATGAGTAGTTATTTGTAATGTGAGTAGAAGTCTGGAGATTTATTTATGTTGTTCTAAAGCACACATATTATTTGTGTGCATATTATTAATTTGGTACACTCCAATTAGCAGTATAGGAGTGCAGTGTCACTTGTCCTACTCAATGTTTGCAAGCTGAAGGACATCAAGAAGTCTGGCTACTACAAAAGATTTTAAATACCCTCTACCAAAATAATTGAGTCTTTCTACCTGCCTTAAGTATAAATGTTTACTATTGGTGTCAATGGTGACATCTACACCTGCTTTCTAACCACCAGGCCAAAGTCACAAGTCCATTTTATATCTCCCAGGGGGAGCTGCTAGCCTTCTAGGCACCTCATAGTCAGACCAAAGTGCTGGAACCTGTCACTGTCTCAGGACTAGAGTGTATTGGAGGATAGCTTGTATTCTTTTTAACTGATGCAGTGAGGGCTTGGCTGGTTGGCTCACTTTCTTCTGCCAAAAATCTATGCAGCTAAAAATAATTCTAAATTTGTTGGATTATTTTGAATTTGAATTTTTGTTCCTTTCTTTTTTAGCAGTTACAAAACTATAATTTTTTCTATTTCTAGCCTTGTGTTCTTTATTTTCTAAGCTGTATGGAGCAGGCCAGTCATTCTCATTATGTGAGATAAACCCCAATGCCTGCCTAGTCCTGGCAAGTGCAAGACCTACATGTTTGCACTTTGTTAGTTGAAAAGTACAGAGACTGAGAGAGCCTGGTCTGTGTGTCCTGTTTGACCCTGTAGTAACAGCCAGTGCTAGGTTTTTGGTAATTTGGAAGTTTCATCCTTTCAGTGAAAACCTTTTTATATTGTTTTCTCCTCTTTGCATTTCAAATTAGAACTTACTGACAGGCAGCGTGAGAAAATCAATTAATATATTATATGGATTGAATAAAAACCTGGTTTTTCTAAGACTATTTAGTAACTGATGTTCTAGAAGAGATAACAATGGCTCTTATAAAAGAAAAGTAAGAGAAAAAGAATTAATGCAACCAAAAAGGTATCTGTGGGTGTAGAATCAGTGCTTAGAAGCAGTGAGTCCTTCAGCATCTTCTGATGTTATGCGCAGTATGATGAGGCCAAAGCATCTTGTTTCATCCACTTATTTCACAGTCAGTATAAGACTCTGCAAATCCCTGTCCTAGGCAATATTTTGCCATTGTCCTAAGATGTGATCATGACCAGCTTGCTGTGGTTCTGATTCCCTTCTCGTTCTTTTGAGCTTTCTAAAATTTATTTATTTATTTGTTTATTTTAGTGACTGCAAAGACTTCAACAAAAATAATTTCCTCATGTCTTTCTAGTGTTTTTTGGTAGTAACAGAATTGTTATGTAATATTAAGTGAAATATACTGGGGACTCAGATAAGAGAAGATAGACCTCCAGGTGATCTACTTAAATTTTGTACAATAGCTAGAGGCAAGAAGATAAAAGCCCTCATCCACCCATGTCCTCAGAATAAATACTTCTAAATACATTGGGAGACAAAAAAATATGTATTTGTAGAGTTGGTAAGAATCCAGTTTATAAGAAAATTAAAAATAAATTAGTCATATGAAACACTCTATTATGGCTCTGATAAGACTGAAATGTACACATCATCTTTGGTGGAGATTCACACAAGTAGCCTAACCATTGCATCTTAAACTTGCACAGGTTGAGATATTAAATGCAACCTAATCTGAAAAGTCCTAATGTCATAGAACTTGAAAGTATACAGAAAAGGCTGTGTATGTACTTAGAATAATTGTACAAGTCTTATTTTGCAGTTAATTGGTTCTATTGTATTTGTTTGTTTTTTGTTTAGTAACATAAAACCTGTAAATCCCTGAGGATTATTATATAGTTCATTGTCGTTTTGCTGCCTTGCTGCACATTTTAAGTCTTCTTCTGAACTTCATTCTTGACACTAAGGAGAGCTCTGAAAATTGGATGCATATTATCTTTGAGTACACTCACATAGGAGCCAATTGATATAACAACTTTAGGTCCTTGGTGTCTGTCAAATTACACCATTCTAGGAAGAACACATAAGGTAAAAGCACTTGACATAAATACTAAATCAGGAATCAGAGTCTTGACAAAGTTTTACTGTGTTCCTAGAAAATTATTCTAGCTTAGAGTATGGAAGGATCAATCCTTCAGAGGCTTAAAAATACTTGAATTCACATAAGAGTGGCTACCAGCAATTCCCTGGTTTTTGCTTCCTCCATCCCTTAGCAGAAACTATTAATATTTGCATATCACTTATTGCAAAATATTTTCTAAGATACATGTCAAAGACTGTTGTAAATTCTCAAAGTGCTGGGTTCTAGCCTTCTCCTTACATATTTTGGAGGTTTTCTGAAAGGTCAGCTTACTCTGATTCAGTTCTAAACCTCCTCTTCCCAGGGACCTGGCTAGCCATCTAGGTCTCAGACTTTCCCTTCTTATTGAACTGGGTTTGAAACATAGCAAAACACATATGGACTTCCTAACATAGTTATATAACTATTTAACTCTTCAATTTTAACTGTATTAACTATGTACCTGTTTTTCTAATATTCTTTTTTATGTACCACATATAAAATTGTTGCAATGGAAGCAACATTCCATGCAAATAAAATTGTCCAGGTCAGTATTTTTAACAAAATGCAGTTCATACTACAAAGAGATAGCTCTGTTATGGTCATTATTCCCCAAAAACATCATCCTTTGAATGACAAGAGTGCACAGCTTGAATATTAATATATTTTAATACATATACTTGATCTTCTTTCTGTTTTTCATTAAGCTTCCAAAACAGCTAATGTTCCTTTTGCAGCCCTGTTGGTCTAATGAACTATAAAGTGGAGACTGTGGATTCATATCTTCTTTGTAATATATAGTTTTTTGGGATTTTTTTCATAATAATATGGATTACTTTCCTTGTTCAATCAAGCAAGAGACAGTGTGCTCAAGTGAGTAAATCTAGTGTTTATTGCAGCCCTAATGACCACCCTCTGACTACTGTTAAGCTCTTGTCTAGTGTTAAACAGGTCTAGTCTGGCACAACCTCTGGTAGGCTCACTTACAAGTTACATCAGGAAATTCTTTTGCACACGCTTCAGGAACCTCTTACACTTCATGCTCTCTGCTGGGTTGTACTTCCATTGGGCATCTGGGAGATTAAAGACCCCCATGAGTACAAGAGCTGGTGATAGTGATAATTCTGCTAGGCACCTGTTGAACTTTTCATCTGCCTGGTCATCCTGGCGAGGACATCTGTAACAGACACCTACCAAGATATCCACCCTGCTGTCCTTCCCCCTGATCTTCACCCACAGGAACTCAACCTTGTCATTGTCCTCCTCCTCCTCCTCATCATCATCATCATCATCATCATCGATTTCAATACAATGAAAACGTGTGGCTAAGATGCCACTTCAAATTGCACGCCTTTATTAGTGATATTTTCCCCTGTCTTCATGAATATTCAGATTTCATCACTCAATGCATGCTGGTCTTTTTGGCCAATGAATAATTAAAGCCATCAGAGGTTTCCAGAGTAGTAAAAAACCACAAGAGTCACTCACATTCAAAACAAGCACTCAACTAACATTCTGAATTTGATTTTTTTCGAGGCTGAAGGTAATGCAAAGAAGGAAAGTTTGTACTGTAGCAACAGCCACATGAATCTTGACATGTGTATGCATGTCTTCTATAAATCATATACTGTGCAAATTCTACACTATAATAAGAGCTACTAAATAACCTTACAATACTGAAGTTTACCTTTCTCATCTCTTAGGGCATTATTTCTCAAGGAAATTATTACATAGAAGATATATGTTTATCAGGTTCTAAATTCATTTACCAAATTTAAATATGAGCACAATGTAGTAAATTTCACATAATGTCAAATTAATTTTTAAAGCAATCTTTATGTGATTACTTTATAATGATGCTTAAATTTTTAATTGCTAATAAGAGTATCTTAAGGAGGTGTAAAATACAAGGACAAATTGGCTGGCTGAATAAAATCACCTGCAGATATTTTTCTATATTTTCTCCCTACTAAATCAGGAAACACATTTAAATCAAGATTCCAGTAAAACTAGCAAATCCTCCTTTAAAATTTAGGAAACTTATTCTTTTCAGCAGTGAAACATATCACCCAATCTGATATTGGTTTTGAAAGCATATTTTATTGATATTGTTTATTGATACATATAGACAAGCCACACACATCCTCATGGCAATACACCTATGTTACTCTCTGCAAATAGAGAAAATTGACTAAAAGGAAAGGCATTCAGTAACCCAGGCACAGAAACCAGTACCAAGCAGTAATTGGAAATGATGTGTTTGCTTAGAAACTGCTGAGAATACTGTTTTGTTTCAACTGAAAAGAAAAATAAAGTACACAGTAAAATAGCAAAATCTTTTTATTCTTAGGTGTGACTGATCTCAGTTTGAAGAAACAGCATCAGAAAACACTAGATACAGTTCTCCAGCCTCAAAAATCTCTCCCACATATATTAGAAGAGATCCTAAGATTAGGTAGATAACATTAGACAATTCAGATGGAGTTATTAGGTTATGGGTGCATAGATTTAAACTCAGATTAACAGTAATGAAATATGCCTACTAAGAATAATGGCCCTTTCAGAAAAGAGAACATCTAATCAACTGTGTTATGCACCATTGAGTTTTTGTTCAAGGGGCTTGCTGTTTAATAGCTGTTTGGTGGCATTTGGAACTGGATGCAGTTATTAAACAATGTAAAAAGCTAATTTGTTTCTTGGCAGGAGGAGTTAGCCCTTTTGCTCTCACTCAAATTCAGATAAAATGACCCACAAGTAAAATAATTGCAGAGAAGGAAGGGATACGCATGTGATAATGAAGAAACTGACAGCCTATTATTTGAAATCCTGCAGTCTTCTGTTGCAAAATTAAATTGAATAGAAATGTAGATGTATTTCCAAGTACCCTGAATCTGAAATAACTCTGAACAAAATATGGAGAATTGAGAAAAAATCAAGAATATTTTCTGTAAAAAGGTTTGTTTTGCTTATTTTTCATTTGTCTAATGACTATATACTACAGTGCAGCCCATGACAGTACATCGTAAGATATTACAACAGCATAAAAGCCATAGGATAGCAAGATGTCTCTGACCTGGCACCTTTATTCAAGAAAACCCTTCCTGAAATTAGTTTAGAATGATATAAGAACAGTATTCATAACAAGTATGCAACAGGTTCATTAATGAATCCTTTCAACAATTATGAAGTTTATTGCAATTTTTACTTGGTTTCACAGTATCAGGGATACCAAACATACAGATGCAATGAACTCAATAAAACAATTAGCTTTTGCTAGAGATTCAGATGGAATAATTCCCAACAGCTTCTTTATAAAATAGTAACAAAAACATAATTACTGCAGATGTCTATGAATATCTGATCTGTTATACTCAAAGATGGTCTACAAAGACAATTTAGAAAGTTAGGGTAGGCACTCCATAACTGCCACACCCAAATAATTTATTGCATCCATTTTTGGGAAACTCAAGATTCATCTGACCAAGCAGGTACAGATAAACAAGCAAATACACCATTCTAACATGGATGTGAGCCCACAGTGTCTATTCATTTATATTGTGTATAAAAAATTTAAAACACCAAGCTCAGATTTTGCTGTCCACGTCCTGTTAGGGGACTTCCAGACACAATGATTGAGTACATCTGATCCTGCTGAGGGCCAGATCAAATATGGAGAGTTTAAATTGCCTCTGAAAACTTTCATATTTGATTTTGGTTTTTGAGATACACTAACAAAATTCATAGAATAGTAAATCTGCTTTTGTATCTGTGTATACTTACCCACTTACCCACTTAAAGTGGGTCCATCTGATCTCCCTGTTATGCCAGCCAGTTTAAAGCCCATACTGACAGGATCAGTCTGACTTTATTGTAGATCACCTGAGAACAGGACTGAAATTGTGTGGAAGGGTTTAGAGCTCTATTGTTGTATAAATGTGGATGGTCAGAGAAGCTTCAGTTCCACTTGGAACAAATTAATCATCCAGCCACCGAGGTTTCTATGGATATATTTGCAAACTAAAGAGGGAAAGATTGCTTTTGGCATCGTTATGAAATTTTCATACTGTTAAATTATTAGCATTGTCCTTGATCCTGTTTTAGCCTGTCTTAACTTGCAGTCTTGAACAAATGCTCAGGTAAGACAAACTCTGCATGTAACTGAGATTAATCTCAGTGGATAATTTGGTTATGGCCACCCTGTTTGATCAACATGGACACAAGATGTACCCTGCAACTTATTTTTAAGGTCAGAGGACCACTTCTAATCTGTTTTTTTTTTTTTACTAGTTTAGGCATATTCTGCATGAATAGCATAGTCCCTGGTTCATTTTGGACATTTTCAACTACTACTCTCAAAACTATTACTGCTCTCTTGTATGGACATGGCTGTATCAATTTATACTCCATCTTGTGTAGTCCTCTGACACTCTTCCAGGAGGCATTGGTCTATGGCTCAGCTTCCCTTTCCTGCAGACACTCCAGACTAACATGCTCCCACAATTATACTTACATGTGCCCTGGAAGAAACCCACAGCCAAGTATCATGAAGACATTCAGACTTGGGCTCAGCGTTAGAGGATAGCTACAGCCTTTGTTTTACATAACTGCCTACTTAAGCTCAGTTATCATTTTTCTACCCTGAATTATGTTGTTTCAAAAGTGTGGACTGCCACCTCAGTATGCTTGTCAATTATTGTGATGAGCACCATAAAGGACTTGAGTCAGTGATTCTTTTCCCCCATATTTCAGGATTCTTATTTTAACTTTATTTTTCCTCCAAAATTTAAATGAACACTCAAAATATCAAGTTTACACAAAATGTAAAGTTTCAGAAAAATTCTATCCAACAATATCATTAATTTCCATTTTGTTTTCTTTAGAATTAAGAAAAAAAAAATAGTATGAGATAGGGAATGTTTCAATCCTGAATGAATTTCATGGAGAAATTTCATGCATCCATTTCCTTTCATGTGTCACACACTTTAGTCACACTGTATCTAAAACTATTACAGCATTATGCATATATTCTCATTTGCATAAATCCATACGAACCCATATGGGAAAAAAATTCCATGTGGTAACCTACTACTGTTATTAGTTTAATTGATAGGATTTATAGCATGGTACTTTCTTCCCAAGTGTTTAAATGGATGTCTCCATATAAATTTCTGTCTGAGAGAGATGTGGCACAAAGGAGGTGATTCCACATGATGGCTTTTAACAATCACCAATTAAGTCCTGATAGAAAAAACGCCAGAACTGCAGACTCACATAGGTCTGAATTAATTGCTGCCAATGCCTCAGATGTTTTTTAATGAAAACCTAACATTGAGGAAGCCTGTTGAGGAACAAGTGCTTATGTGATTTACAAGCATTGTTTTAAAGGCAGATATCAGAAAGTGTAGACTAGTTTAGAAGGACACTTAAAGCAACCCATGCATATAAGAGAAAACCAAGCACATCACAGTATCCATTCTGTGGCACAGAATCATTTCACATATAGCCTATTCTCAATTTTCTCAGTCTTTTTCAATCTTGTATAGTGCTTTGAGAAAATGTTTGGAATATTGCAAGACGAAAGGGGTAGAATGTCAAATAGTTTACATCTTTTAATTGTACTGTTCATATGGGAAATACAGTTTCTGTCATTGTGAAGTATTTACCTCAAGAGGTGTACATACAAGATTTCCCATACAATAAAGTGTGGCATTTCTAAGCCCGTCACTTCCATTTCAATATGAAAGGAATTAAACATAATTAACCTGGAGAATACTTTTCTCACATTTTCAGCAAGCTTTTCCTGAAATATATTTTATAACTTTCTCCAGAATTTCCATCTGAGTTTCTCTTCTTTATGAAGTACCAGGAGCGAATAAGCAATTTTAGCCACTTCAGATTCTAAGGAATATGAAATCTGATATCATTTTACATAGAAAATTTTTTTAAAACATGAAACACTTGGAAAATAGTTTCAAATTCTTGAAGGAAACAATATCACTATGAAATCCTCTGAATGGTTCAGAATTCTTTCAACAGTTAATTCCTTTCATAATTATTTCAAAATATCAAGAGACACTTTGACAGTGAATTATGTTGTTTTCATACTGCTATTTATCACAACAAATGAAGTTAAATTTGAAGAAAAACAAACATAATCCTATTATTCTCATCAATCTGTCCTTTGCTGTAGTATCTACCTTAATTTTATTTTAGCACTGTTCTGTGAAACCACATAATGTGTTAATTAAGATGTCAGGTGATTTAGGCAACTTTAAGATTATGATATGTTTAGTAGGAATTCAATGTCAGCAAAATGCAAAAGAATTTATAATTATTTTTAACTGTCAGTTCTAATATTTTATTGTTTCTGTTTAGGGATGTTTCTGTCAAACTACAATTTCAAATGCAAGAGAATGTATTATCTGATAAAAGTGACATTAATTTTACAGATTACTTGAAGAAGAAATTTGGCATGAGATATAAATGCTGAATTCTGGGTGCTCTCAGCAGTCACTTTCTTAGGGATTTGATCAATGTTTATCCCCAGAAATGAAATAAATAAATGAGCTTTCTGAAGAACTTAATTAGAATCCACCTGTAAAGAGAGAATTTTTTTCCTCTAAAACATAATATTCCAGACTTTCATATCAGGTGGCAGCTAATAACACTCCCAGTTACAAATACTGGTCCTGAATCTGCTTCAGACTAAGTTATGTTTTCATACCAAGCACAGTCCAGTAGCAATCCTATTATAACTCTATTTTTCTTTTCTAGGTCATGCCCAAAATTAACCACAGGCATGGCGTGTTAGGATGCCGACACTGAATCCCATACACATAGTATTTAACTGTCAGTTCACTGTCAGGATCATTTTGTACTGTCCTAAAGAGCTCTCCTCAAAATAAATGTGCCACAGAAAAGCCCACTCCTCAGCAGTGTGGGTGGAAACAAACTTGTTGTCTCTCGGGTTTGGGCTAAGGACCAATTCCCCTTTTTTTTAGCAATATCATCATAACTGTAGGATTCTGCTGTCTCTGAGATGTACAGAGTGTCATGGTATTTCAGTACATATCTCCCACACCCTAAGGGAAGACTCAAAAGTATTTCCTTCACTTGGCTTTATATCATCAGCAATTTTCATTTTATAGAGAGAGTTGAAAATAGGATTTTTTTCTGGTGGCAAGTTACAGCTAGAATCTAGATTGAAGAAACAAAGATGTTGGAACACAGTACAAAGTCTAGGTGAACTAGGTCAAGAAGCTTAGATTTTTTCTTTCATCAGGTCTTCAGTAATTTCCTGCTTTTTTGTGAATAAAATATCTTTTTTTTCAAAATATAAAATTATTGATATCTTCTCCTTGTTTTTCAAGATAAGTCTATCTTATTAATGATTGTATTCTACATGTATTCTCTTTTCAATTTTTCCTGAATTAAGGTAAAACTGTTAGCAAAGTAAAGGACGACAATTTTTTTTAAAAAGTGTTTGAATCTTCAGTCTCACAGTTTTGACAGTCCTGTTATCAGGATTTAAGTGATGACTGCTAGAAGCCAAAATACTTGATTTAGAATAATGTCGAGTAAGTAATAAGAGAAGCCAGGAATACATAGAATGCTGTTTTAAATAAGTCAGCAGACTTCAAAGGCACCTAAAAAGTTGTTGCTACTGGATTATTTTTTTCATACTGAAAACTACTTCACACCTATTCACCAGTCTTATGATGACATGTCATATTTTGATACTGTTCTTCTCCAAATTAATTTTGCCCTCATATCTGCTTCCCTTTTAAAACAATTAAATCATGTTGGATATTGATTAATAAAAGCCACTAGGGAATTTAAATTCTAAGCAGAGGACATATTTGTGGAAACTTTTGCCAAGACAAAATGTTAAGCCATTTAAATTTTTCAGACTTAAGGGGTAAACCTAATACTGTGCTACATTTTAGGTGACTGGTCATGTTATAGATGCCCTATCAGTGTAATTAAACATTTTTAAATTGTAGATAGAAACAATCTACTTGAGGATTTCAGTCTGTATTCATGGTGCTGAAAATTATTAAAATGCAATAGACTAAGAGGTTGGCAGGAAAAAGAATAAATCTTTGCTCAGGAATCTTTTAGAAGAGACAAAATTGCATAATCCTATGAACATAAGTAGAACAGGCATATAGGATTAAAGGTTTTAAGTTTTCTATTGTACTTTCTGTTGTATCTATCCTACATTTTCAAATGTGCCTGTGAAACTCATTACTCCTGGAAGAGCCTTTAAACAGGAAAAATTAATGACTTTCACATACAGCATTCACTTTTCTACTTTCCTATCCATCACCCTCCTTTAAAATGGTGAAAATAAGTAAACTGTACATTTTGCAATTTTTTTGCCCTGTAAGGTATTTTGCAACTTCTAGAAGGCTGTTTCAGGGAGCTGTCAATCTGAGAGTGTTCTACTTTCACACAGACTGGGCAGAAAAGCTATATCCACAGAAGGAGAAGACACTAATAATGTATGTAAAAGAATCTGAGAAGGACCATGGGCAAAATTCTCAGAGATTACCAAGATAATTGGATAATTGTGACACTGCTACAGAAAAGTGTATTAAATATTTCCAGTTGTTTGTTTTTCTTTGTTGTTTAGTATTTAACCCTGAGCAAGTGTAATGATAGACATGTTATGTACAGAGCATGTTACTTTACTCACAATACTTTTTCCTATAGTAAAACTTCTCTGTAGTATCATTATAGTATCATACTATGTTAATTTCATCTGAACTGATATTTTTTATTAAAATTTATTTGAGATTTCCTTAATATATTAGCTCATTGTGTCATTTTTCTTTTAAGGGAGAAAATTTCCTTCTTTTAGATTTAAAAACAAAATATCTTAAAACAAAATTAGAAGAACTGGTAATGTAGGAAGAACTCTGCTATGCCTACTGAAAGAACAGAAAAAATATATATACAATGCTTTAGTCTGTCATGATGTTTCTTTCCAGACTGCTTCTTCCTACATGTAATTGAACATGCTAAGCAAAACCACCTCCATGTAGCATGCGAGTCCCAAAAAGAAAAAAACGTGGGGATGAAAGGATTGTCTTTATTAATATACTGCAGTTCAAATTAATTTATTAAGAATTAATTCTGGGTTGTCCAATAACCTAATCACAATGGTCCCTCCTGATTTGTTGGGTTAGGAGTACACAAACATAGAGCAGTTTAACAGATGTCCTGGCTTTGTATAAAAGAAACTATCTACCATATATTTCTAACAGTGTCGAGAAAATCTGCAGGGAAATGTCTGGGCCATATGTTTGATGTTGCATATCAGGCAAGAACTGACCTTCTAAATAGAAATGTCCAAGCCAAGAGCCTTAGCAATGTCCTTTTCATTTGCTTTACTTACTCTGTATTCAGTGTACAATAAGCACGCTAGTGGATTGAGAGCTGATGTCTGTCTCATGTGAGAGGCAGTAATAGCTCTTATTATATCTGCCACTGCAAGTAAAAATGCAGATTCAGCTGACAAACCATCTAAATTTGGCTGAAGGATGGAAAGCAACTTGGTGAATCAGAAATTAAAACTACTACAAACTTTTGTTTAGTTACTCCATCTTTACACAAGTACTGAGCTGAGTTCAGCAAACTACACTTGCAGAAAATCATAAAATAGCAAGGCAGGCCTATATATTTTATTAAAAGAAAAGTATTAAATCTCTTAAAATGTACACATAATCAAAGACAAATAAATGTTTTGCAGAAATTCTACCTTTTTTCTTTTTCTTAAATTGCCTTCTCCACTGCAATGTCACATAATTTTTTTAAAGCTGTTTCTAGAACTGTGGTTTCAAAGGCCTACATATTTCAAGTTGTCATAATCTTAAGGATCCCACTGGGAAGAGTCAGGCTGATGGACAGTCATAAAAACCCATATTTCAGCTTGGCAAAGAGGTAATTACATGGCTTCCAAATGCTTCCAAATGAACAAAATGGACTCAGGTGAACAAAACCCACCTTCTTTTAGAGCAACATTATGTAATTTAATTGGAGACTACTGATTTTTCTCACTGAGAAAACTTAAGTCTATAGACTTTCAGCTATATATCTACACTCTGGCTATCTTCTATTCAGTAATTTGTTGTCCTGAGTGAATGCTGCTTGAGGGGTTAAGGGCTGACAGAAATACTTGTCTCTCTGGGTGAAATATTTCTTACTGCACACGCGGAATACTAACGTGTCTTTCATTTCTGTCAGCGCTTCTTAACACCTAGCAAAGAGAATGCATTAACACAAAGCATACCTATTTACAGACTGTATTATTTCAAATGATCAGAAGGACTAAATACATGTAAACCATGTCTCAGGTTTCAACTGTAAGCAAAACCATCCCCTCCTCCAACATGGCAAGAAAACCACTCCATCCCAGACATCCAGAGAAGAGAACAACCCTGAAAAGGGAATAGCTTAAGTGACAGATGCAGCTGTGGAAACAAAACAAATGGAAAAGCCTTAGGCATGCTTGGATTTGGTAGTGTTGTGTCACTATGTTTGAAAGATATTCCTGTTAAAAATCAAGCTATAGCATAAGAGTACATTAGCAGTGCACAGAAATCTAAGCCACCTAACTCTGCCTAAGTGTGGTAAGGTAGGTTCAACCCATAGAAATAGCTTATTTTACTGACATACAAATTTTCAAGAGGTAAAGAATTCAGTATCTTTTCTGTAAAGGTCCTTTAAACTAGGGGGAAATGGAAAAAGCTGTGAGCACACCTCCTGTGTAATGGGAGATTGTGGCAGGGAAGGATGCTAGTGAACCCGAGTNAGAGATGTGGGCACTACAGGAAATGGCATTTATTTTCCAACTTATTTTCCAATTTTGTGTATATTCTTTCCAATAAAATATAATAATAATTTTTATTCTTAACTACATAAAAAATTTGGCACATATTTGGGAGTTTTTGAGAGTGGCTGAAAGCCACTTACGGTGAGAAGACATAGGAGCCTTGTGAGAAATGGGTAGTGAGAGCTGCTAGTGGAAGAAGGACCTTTTGGTAGAAGAAACGATGCACATGTGGCAAAACCAAGTCCCAGTAAAAGATTTTCAAAACATTAAAATGTAAATGAAGGTTACTGCAGGAAGGGCAAGTCAACTAGATGGTCAATTGCTAGAAGAAAGACTACAAAACCATTATGATTATGAAACCATTACTAAGGATTAATTATTATTACTGCTCTTATTTATTTGTACCCTTATTAGGTTTTTTAATATCCCTTGAATAAAAGCATCATTTTTTAAACTTTAATTCATGCCTGCACGTGGAAGACTTAGATATTTGAATCCCAAAAACTTAATACAATTATCCCAGGTCCGCTTGAGCTCTTGTTTTAGAAGTCCTTAAATATCATTTCAGCTTTTGTTGCTATCTGTCAATTCTTGCCAGGAGGATTACACAATCTTTTTTAGAAAAAAGATTATATCAAATTACAAAATGAATCCAATTATCAGATTGATAATATTATTTCTAAATTAATCCTTAGTCTCCATAGAACAAATTTGGATTGTAATAGTTCTGCTTAGCTATCAGTCCTCAGAATACAAAAATATTTTCTCTTCAGTGGCATTTGATATGGGAAAGTTCCAACCACATAACAGATGCAACATGAACAAAGTCACTTTCAGGTTATAGTGAATGCCGATACTATGGTGTAAAGGTAGCCTGCCTGAATTATATGTTGATTAGTGTCAGAAAACTACTTGATTCCCAACACTGAACTTTCCTACAAAGGATTTATTATAGGTATTAATTAAATGAAAAACATCAATTAAAGAAATAATCAATGGGGACAGATTAATAAATATCTGCTGCTCAACAGTATTGCATACAAATGTTGGACACTGTTCAACAATTCCTGTTGAAATGTCTTAAATGTTTGAAAAAACTCTGTTCTGAATAGTCGTCACAAAAGATGGAGTTTCAACCTAGTTGAGAGTTGATAACTTAGAACTTAATTAGATGATTTTCAAGATTCCAGATTAAATGTTGAAAAATAACTTGATGTGTGAGAGGTTACTTGCTTGTGATTGTGTAACTATAGATGTTGCTGAAGCTATCAAATGCTTTTAACAATGCAGAAAAAATACAAGTCTCTATATCAGGTATGGTGATATTAAGAGGCTAGAGAGTACAAATCATTGCAAAAAGAAAAATAATGAAAAAACCCCAACAAAACCAAGGATTAAAAACTGGTTTTCAATAGGAGATTGAATTTCTCCTTGCATTTTTTAAGATGATAGTTTCATTCATTTCTTTCCCTGATAGTCCTTCAAAAGCTGTTTAAGAAACTGGAGTTCACTTTTCTCACCTTAGCAATTTCCCAGAAGAATATCTCATTATTAAAAAAATTCTTCCCATTTTAGATATTTTAAGTAAGAAATTATATATATATATATACAATAGACCCAATGGATAAATCAGATGTCACGGAGATGTTGAAAATTGCAAAGGCAAAGGCATTAATTTGTTTCCTTGAAAGCCCTAGTTCAAAATTCAACACTCAAAACAATTTTTAAAATACAAATTAGAAAAAAAATTATACCTGGAAGAATACAGCAGTTATGTTCTAAATAAAGAGAAATTTTATATATATATACATATATGTTGCATATATATATCAGTGTCAAAATATATATTGACACTGATATATATATCTAAAATCTATATCTTTTTCATCTAAAATTATATTTTGAGAGCTTAATATTTATATGCTTTTATGCTTCAAAGGGATAGATTCATGTCTGCTACATCCCTTGTAAAAATTTATCTGCAGTCCTCACATCATGGTTCCCAGGAAGTTTTTTTTCAGGTCTCAAAACTTTACTTAAAAATAAGTCTTCAAATTTCTCTTCCAGGACTTTTTATCAAGCATCATTATGACTGTGATCCATGAAGCACAATAAACTTTTAATATTCCCAAAAGGGGAAATGCAAAATATGAATCTAAATTGCTAGCATGATGAATATCTATGAATATATAAACATTTAAAACTACAGTGATGTTATAGAGAAAAAGATATTTCCCTAGAGTATACGTTCAAATAAGGAAGACTGGACAAACGTGTTATCTCACAGACAAGATAGGAATTGTGAACAGCTTTGGAATTAAACAGTTTCCCTAATCTGCAGGAACCTAATAAAGCCGCTTGATGAACCCAATTGCCAAGACAATCTCTTCTGTGCAAAGTCTATAAGAAGCAAGTTTAGACTGGAAATAAGTGAAAGAATCGTCTATCCTTTAGGAAGAATCCCTGCCCTTTTCATACTGCTATCTTCCTGTGCAAATTTTAGTGGGCAGCTTTTGTCTTATCATTTTCTCCAGACCTCCATGACTTTAGAGGTCAAGGTGAAACACTTGCTAAATTAATTAGTACCATATAAAAATGTTCCAGTCATAGTGAGGAGTAGCATAACACTCACCATTTAGCCTAGTATTTGGGGTAAAAAGGAAGGAGCATCCTTTCCTTCTCTACCCCATCTCTTCTTCTTTCTTCTCATCTTTCTGTGCTTAACGTAGCTCTAGCTAGAAGGATTTTCGTGCATATTTACCTCTCCCCGTAGACTCCTTTCATCTTATTTTCATTGACACATAATCTGGAGCTACCTGACTTACTTGTTTTGTAATTCATCTAGGTAACTATCAGTCTGGATTTCTATCAGCACACCAAGTCCAAGATGATTTCTTATAAAACTGGGAAATACATTTGCAAAATTTTCTCATGTTCTCAGACATGCTTGATACCACTGAACTTAAAAATAAAAATAGAAAAACCTTTAATTGAAATTGCTACAGTCTGGACACTAGATAGATTTATTTAAGGTACTGTCAGAAATTATTTGTATCACTGAATTTTAAAAATCATGCCTCTGACAATTGTAACTTAAAACACTTTCACCAGTCTGAAAATTTTTGCTGCTTCAACAAGTATTTTCTATTGCTACTTGCTGTAATCTTTGGGAAGTTTTAATTCCCTCCCCCCTTTGTTACTACCTAGCACTATATTATGCAGATGCTTCATATATGGTTAATTTATCATACATAGTGTCAAAGTAAAATACAATCATAAATCATAGAGTCACAGAATATTCTGATTTTGAAGGGACCCACAAGGATTATCGAGTCCAACTCATCAAGAGTCACACCATGTGCCTGAGAGCATTGTCCAAATGCTCCTTGAGCTCTGTCAGGCTGGTGCTGTGACCACTGCCCTGGGGAGCTGTTCCAGGGCCCAGCCACCCTCTGGGGGAAGAACCTTTTCCTAATGTCCAACCTAAACCTCCCCTGACACAACTCCAGGCCATTCCTGCAAGTCCTGTCACTGGGCACCAGAGAGAAGACATCAGTGCCTGGCCCACCTTGTCCCCTCACGAAGAGGTTGTAGGCTGCAATGAGGTCTCTCCTCAGTCTCCTCTTCACCAAGATGAAGGATCCAAATGACCTCAGCTGCTCCTTGTAAGACTTCCATTGGTTAAATGCAAGAAGAAAATAGGTGGTTGACATGTCAAAACTGACATAAATTCTATCCATTAAAAATGCAAGTCAGCAAACATTAAGAGGCAATCTAACACTTTTACATTATTAAATTATTTTGCATACTTATACATATGCATGATTTGCATGCCAGATGAATGTGGCATAATATACATATAGCAGAGGCACATCTACTGACTCAGAGTGCAAATTACTGAGAAGTGCTGTAAAGTTCCCTTTCTAGTGATAGTTCTTTCCTGAGCGATGACAGACACTCATTCCACGCGATAGGAAACGTTGTGATGATGCACGATCCCCAAAAATGCCAGGCCTGTCTACTTCTGGTCCTGCTCGGCCAATTTATTACAAAATTCTAAAAAAGCTACCAAGAAACAGTCTTTTAGATTTGATAACTAAGATTTCTAAATTTTTTTTGTGCCAAAGATTAGAAACTTAACAGAAACTACCCTAAGTCCTGTACTAGAATCGCAGCTAGTTTCAATGAATTCATAAAGAGAAAAATGGAACACAATTTAAAAAAAAAAAATGTTATAAGGAACCTTATAAAGGATATATTTAGCACATCAATAAGAACACATGAGTACTGACCATTGTCATTGACATGATGTAAAACTGATTTTTTCTTATGATTTTTCTTCTCAGATGCTTGCAAATGTAACTTTAAAATCCTTAATATTCAGTCAAGTAATGCTTTTGGAAAATTTATAAAAAACAATACTTTTAAAAACTTTAAAACAATTATGAATATTTTGTAAAATTATTGAACTGAATTCTGCGAAGTTAACTAACCTTGAGATGCCTTTAAATATGAAAAGCATATATTGAAGTCATCCAAGATTAACCTGTATCAGATCTCATAGAGAATTTCATATATAGTCATACATCTAATGTCAAACTTACTAGAATGAGTACAGTAAGAACTTCTAGTGCTAAAACCTCCTGACATCTTTTATCTCTGTAACTTACAGTCATTATAGATTTTTAATTGATTTATAAGTGATTCACACACAGACCTCAGTTTTCTTACATCTCTAGCCACTCAATCAGGGCAGGTGATTTCACCAAGATGAAGGATCCAAATGACCAGTAATATTTCACACCTTGAATAAAGGGGGGTAGGTGGGATTATTAGTTTTCATATCATGTAGTGGAGCAAGACTGCTTTTACTAGGCTTTATAATTGCTCAGTTTGGGACTCTTAACCATAAAGCCTTTTTTGTTCAGTAAGATGTGTTTCACTAAAAGAGCGTGTGTCCTACAATTTTTATCAAACCTGTCATTCTCTTATCAGTCAAGTACAAATAGTCCTGCATAAATTACATCTTAAATTACTATGTTATATTTAGAGCAGTTCTATACATACTTCCATGTAGCTTAAGGGCAACTGAATCTATTAAACTGCAAATTCTTCACAAAATTATGAGGATTTCCTTTAATATTCTATCTAGGCATTTTCTAAAGAACTTCAGTAGAATTTTTACTGGGTTTTTTTATTCTTTCTTTTTTTTCCCCCTCTGGATTTTTTTTCTCCTGAACAGGACCCTCTTACTGTAGAAGACACAAAATAAGCACCAGCTTATTACATTACATTTGATTCTACCTGTAAATGACAATTACATTTGCTCAGGAGAGGTGGAGAGGATTGTTAGAATATTATTATGAACAGTCATGTAGCAGATATCATAGTCAGGACAAAATAACTTGTTATTTTCCTTAATTCAGTTTTGGTTTTTAGCATCAGCTGTTCAGTAGAACCTACAGACTGGGTCTTAAGGATGTTATTTTCACCTGCGATATTTTTATTTCAGGTGAATTGTAGCAATCATTTAAACTCAAATCTCTTATGTCAGAGCATAAAAAAACAAGCACTTTGCTGTTTTCTGATTGGAACAGTTGTGATTTCTATTGGTAATATTTATGTCCTTTTTCTCAGAAAACCTACATCCATGTTCACAATCTTTCATAGGCAGGGCAGGGTTCTGAATATTGGTTTTCCAGTTCAAGTCAGTATAAATGCACAGTTGTTCTGTGCATTCAATAGTTGTTCAATAGTGCGACCTCAGCATCTAGATGTGCACTATAATTAGTGGAGACCACCAATGCACCCAATGTAGTCCAGCCTCATGATAGACACATCTTTAAGCTCTATTAAGGTGCATTCCCAGTCTCATAGGGAGAAATGTTTTAGAAATTGTAGGCAAGACTCAATTCTTGAAAAATTGATTTCTCACACATTTTGTGTACTTTATTGCATCCTGTCTGGTCTCCAGCTGCCACCAAGAAAGCCACAGGTCTTTCCCAAGTTCTGTATTTTATCTCTCAAATGTCTGCAGGTGCCTCAGAACTATTAGGGCATAAATAATGATACTAGACAGATATGCTTAGACAGGTGAATCCCTCATGAGGCTATCTGGATATGAACTCTATTATTCTGGCTGAAAACCTCATTCCCATGCTCATACTGTTTTCAAAGAGATATTAGAGCATGAGGAGTACAGCCATACTTTTTCCAAGCACAGGCTGACAACCCCTGTGTTGTGATGACAGATAGTAGTGAAGGCTTATGGAAAACTACAGGAAGAAACTATATGATGGAAAGGGTACTGAAGTACTACTGGTAGAGCCAATCTTAGTCTTCTTTACAAGACATTTTTAAGGCACAGATAAGTCAAATGTCTTTGACAGTGACTGTAGTGATCCAGAATAAATGTCTGGGCTTGGGTTAAATAATATCTTGAAGTGCATTCCTGCCTTTCATTCATATGTTGCTCAAATTGTAGACAAGAGAACAGTAGAAATTAAGATAATGGATTTGAGTTTATTTAGGGTATTATTTTCTTTTGGTTTTTAAGCCAAAAAGGAAAAAACCCAATCTTCATTGGGTATTTGCCACTCCTGAATAGCACAGCAAGTAGCCCAATGCTCTGAACTTCTATAAAAATGTAGATAAAAATTTTCAAATTTTAAAATAAATATATGGATATTAAATTTTACCATTATGCATCTATAAAATTAAGGCAAGATCAACTAAAAATCCTTTCAATTTTTGAGATTCAATGGAGGAGATTAGTCTTAAAAAACCCCAAAACTTCAACAATAGATCAGATCATAACAGTTATTTACACATTTCACTCCTGAAAAAAAAAAGCAGTTATTCACCAAACACTGATAGGTGTAGGTTTTTTTCTTTATTTCAAACAGATACTTAGGACATATATGAGCACAACAAGCATAATTTCCTTATAAGAAAGGACTTTACAAGTCTGCAGATAAGCCCTTTTCTTAATTCAGGCTGGTATCGAGACTTCACAAATGATGGAAAGCTTATTTGGCCTCTTAGAGACTATCAGCTAAAATATCAGCTAAAGAAATGTCTTTCTTCTCCTTTCCTCAGGGTGCCCAGCCCAGTTTTGCACACAATTACAATAAAAAAACATCAGCTACAACACAAAATGTTCTATCTTTAAATATGTAAAAATTCAGCTTCCTTTTATTTGTTTCTGGTCTGGCTTGTAGGAAAAAAACCTACTGTTTTCTTCTAGGAAAGCATTTATGATTGATCATGAGAAATGCTTATGAAGGACTACAGATTTTTTAATTTGAACATGGTTAATAATTCTGAACATGGTTTCACCATAGGAAAAGATAAGGAGAAATTTTCAATATAAGTGCTCATCTACATAGGGAATCAATTAAGTAATGTGCATCAGTTTAGTCAGAGACCTGTCTGAACTCTTGATCCAGTAACTGTGTCTGGGCTTCAAAATCCCAATTTTAAAAGTTCCAGTGGCCTTTATATAGCCATCAAGCCACCCTCATCAAGGATACTTAAAGAATTAGTAAACTCTTAGGAGTGTGAGTTGAGATTCCTATAATGTTCTCACTCCCACTACTGATTTTCTATAGCTGGAAGGCAATCAGTTTTCTTCTCTCATGGAGAATCTCTCGTTTTTATGAAGTACTTTAGTCTATCTCACAAAAAATTAAATTCTGTTTCTATATAGTGCCCTCATTTTTCACTCAGAAAATGACTCAACACAATCCTGCCTTCACCACTGTAAACTGGGGAGAGGGGGCTCATGTTCTTTAATCACTTCTAGCTCAAGGTGCTTAACGGAGATCCACTTTATCTTTTTACTTAGTCAGTATTAACTACTATAACAGAAAATATGCTTTTTCACTACACTTTCTTAAGAATTTTCTCTCTGATATGAAGCTCTATCAGTTAAAAGTGTAATTCCCAGTAACAAATATAGCACCAAAACCCCTATACCTGTATATACTGTTAAATGGATTCAAGTCCAACAAATCCTTTGCTTTCATTTTGGCATTGGTTTTGTATCTCCCTAGCCTGAAAGTGAAGAAAGCAACTTTTAAATAATTACAGAAATACAATGAAGGGTTTATCACCTCCTATGAATCTATATGGAGTTGTCATACTTGTCAACAAACAGAAAGAAACTGTTTTGCAGAATTAGAAAATAAATTGTTATCTTCAGGAATTTCAGGCAGTTTTTTTTTAAATTTGCGTGGGGTAGTAGCCTTGACTGATACTATATACATTTATATATATACATATATATATATAGGTGTTTGTGTGTGTGGGCACAAGCACACTTTTAATATGAT
>VXBC01001847.1:397681-441704 GCA_013399945.1 Ploceus nigricollis | reverse complement strand
CACACCACCACAAAGAAGTATTTAGTCTTTCCTTTATCTTTTTGGGTTTTCCTTTTTTTTATTTTTGGTTGTGTTTGTGGGGCCTTTTTGTTGTTTGTTTGTTTGTTTATGAACATTTTCTCCTAGTGACGAGTTCAACTGGACCTAAAGGTAGAGTATTAAAATGGCAGCCTATTGCTAAAATTTACACCTGTATGGGAAGGAATGTCTACAAAGCTGCATATGTGTCTGCATATGTGTCTGCATATGTGTCTTGGCACACTGACAAAACTTTAAACAGCGTCTATCTATTGCTTTGAAGCTGAGATAAATACTGATTTTTGAGAAGAGAGGAAATTGAAGTCATAAGCATTGATCCATATTGAAATTGCTGGATTGTATCTACATAATAAACTCCTCATGGGTGAATCATGAGTGAAGCTGGTTTTCACTGTTTCAGAGAAAGGAATCTGTATTGTAGAAAATGAATGAGAAGCCTTGTCTATTTGGTGCTATTTATTGAACAAGATGTGCATACCTATTATGGTTTACACATGATAAGCTGAAATAATGAATCAGTGCTGAACTCAATGATTGCATTTATCATGTGTCATCTTCTGAACAGTTACTTGAAAGTTGAATTTGTACTATTGAAGTATTTCTTGTAGCAATATGAGTTGTTTTCTATTATGGGTTTTTTAGACACACAAAACAAAAACCTGTTCTGCACACCAGGCAACTTTGGAAGTCAGAACAGTGTGCTTTTTATTGTCTATTTGTTTATTTGAGCTGTTTGTCTGCTTATGAAAATTATTCTTGGAATGAATGAACACTGAATACATTATAGTCTAACCCTTAGAGCTTTATGCATCCTGGGTTTTATCAGTAAAGTTGCAAACAACACAAATTTAAATATTGAACATTAAAAATAATCCAGCTTGACTGTTTAAATTACTTATGCATCTACAGTACATGCTCTCATGATTGCGTTTCCTTGTAAAATATTACCATATGAAATCAAACAGACAATTAAAGTTCAAAAATGCAGGGAAAATATATTACCAACATGATATTGTAATTTAGTGACAGATACTGTGTGGTAACATTGTAATGGCCCACAGCCAGTGAATTTTTCTGTGCAGATGGTCCCTGCACCTGCAAGTTATTGGAAGGTACCATGTTTTGAATGCTATGTTTAGATCTCATGAGAAGGCCTTTTTTGAATGTTAATGCAATGCACAGAAATTTTAGTTTGTAGCAATTATTTCTACTATGATGAGCTAGAGTTTTGTTTATTCCTGTATTAAAAAGTGATCATGGTGGAAACCTGTGTTGCTAAAAGAGTGAAGTTTTAAGAGGCTATGATATGTGAGTAACAAGAAAGTATCAAATATGCCAGTGGTTTGTGTATTTCGCCATCACTGGCACTTGTTCATATTCAGTTCAAAATAGATATTACCTGTTCTGCCACTGCTTCAAACCAACTATTTGATCTTATTTGGCACAAATCTCAGTAGCTACATAACAGCATTCAAAGTATAATGTGTTATTGTTGCATTGAAAAGTTACGTCTGTGTCAGTATGTTGTTAAAGAAACATAATTAGGGTTTACGAAGTTATTACATTTATAAACTCCCTTTTCAAAGTCTATAAAATGTGTATTGGCCTATGTTTTATACTTACCTATGTCATCCGTGTTCAATAAAAATGACCTGTTTCATACATGATGCTTGTATAGATAGTACCATGAATAAAAGAATTAGCAAAATTAGTAACTAATCTTTCTTTTAACAGCCACATTTGTGCTGCTTCTAACAACTTTTGTCTTTTTATGCCACTTTATAAAGTGAGCTCACTTTATCAAGAATAAGAATTTCTAAATTGCTTATAATAAAAAATAATTTGATAGAAGTTATTGAAGAATAGTTTTTAACCTTGTATTCAAATTTTTAGCTTTTACATGTGGGAAATTACAACAAAGTATTCAAATGTGGGGTTTTTTTCTTTTTCAAGTGGCAGCACATACTTTTAGAGATGTTTTCCTTCAGAGAATGATGGTTTTATACAGTTGAAACATTAAAAGCATGTTATCAAATTTATACACTTTTAAAATTATTATAAGTTCTTTCCAGAATACTTTGAAAATTTATTCAGTTCAATGTTAATTATAATTCTCACTTTGAATTAAAAATGTTTTATTCATATATTGTAAAGTTCATGGAAATGAGAGATCTTTAGTGGGAAGACAGGAGGTTTTTTAGTACGATCATGATTTTCATTTCCTAAGCAAAGAATGCAACTGCAGTTTTTGAAAGAATTAACAAGACCATATGCCTCCATTCTGGATTGGGAATGGCATTCATTATCCAAAGATCAAATGGAAAACCCAGCAGAACCCTAAAGAGGGAGAAAAAATTGCAACCACTGCAAATCATTAGTCTCAGATCCAAAATACAATAGTTTGAGCTTTCTTTTCTGGATCAGAAGTTATGGAAGAAAGGAACTAGGGTAATGAAGGGAACTAGGCTCTGAAGAATTTGAGAATGTCTTGCTACTCACAGCCAGAACAAATACCTTTTGAACTGACAGCATTGCTTGTGGGAGAGTTTTCTGAGAGAGCATAAATACATAGATAGCATTTAAGAAGCAGTAGCAAAATTGATGATGCATTATCTCTGAAAGGTTTTCAAGCTATTATTATAGACTAGATATCTCACTGAGACGAATTTTATGAGGCATGTTTCGAAGGTCTGAAAACCTTGGTGCAAATTAGAAACTGCTGCTCATCATCCACACTATTTGTGGTGCACAGAAATCATGAATAGATTGGTCAGGTCAATGACAAAAAGCAGACAGGTGGATAAATTTCAGTTTTGGAATCATATGAACAAAAGTATATATTGATGGAGATAAATATCAAAATTTTAATTGATGGAGAAACCAATCCAATTGATGCTGACCAGAGGGAAAATACAACTTCAACACATACCCAGAAGGCAGCATTCTCACATCCATGTTGTTAGAGACATTTGTGTATGGAACACAAGGTTTAACAAGGCAGGAAAATTATGCTAAATCACAGCAGATTAACCTGCCTAAGACCTAATTAAAGGATAAACTCATAACTGTGTAACATTTGCACACAAGTGCACTGACACAAAGGTAAAAAATGAGAAGGTAACACCTGAAGTTTTGAGCCAATATGTGTTGGCTGTAAGGGTTAAGTACATAGCCAATTTCTTAATCGATGCATGAGAGATATTTTTTGTTTAACTTCAAGTCACATAAACAGAATTACATTTTTTTCTGTAGTTTTACTACTATGCTATTTCTTAGGGTTTTGGAGGATAACAGAAGTACACTCATCTATTCTTCAATCAGAGTTTATTATGATTAAAAGCAAGTGTTTATATCCTGCAGAATGCTGAACAAGAAACATGTGAGTTTGTGTCATTTTTAATTTCTTTGCTTTTATTTCTGTTGCTTATTTCTGGTGCTACAGATTAACAGGAGGACTGAAGTCCTGTTATGTGCCTAAAACCAAATTACATTTTCAGACTTCACATAGTTACTGTTTTTAGCCTTTTAGACACCTGTGTTCAGATTCATGTAGAATATGAAATATTGACAGTGTAGATATTTTTGAGTTGCAAGTAAAAGTCAGTAGAACTGTCCTGTTGAGTGCTGGTAATGTGGGTCCATTATCTCTTTTTCTTCTTCTTTTTTTTTTCCTCACAAAATCAAATGGTAATTGATTTAACTGCTACTCAGTGTAGACCAACTAGTGTTCATTGCAGTCAGCAACCTTGTATGTATGTTCTCTGGTGAGAGCAGAATAACATAGTTTTTATCAACATCAATCTTCAAAACCAAAGTTTACAGATAGAGTTTGGACCAATGACTGCAGCAGAACTTTCTGTGTGCAACAATAAATGGAGTGATGTTGAAATCAAGAAAAAATGTACCTAAAAACCTCATTCAGTAAACAGGATTGAAAACCCAGCTGTGGTTTTTAAAATCTACTCATAAAAACAGTTAGGTGTTTGTTTTTTTTTTTAATAATGAAATAGCCAACAGGTTAGGACATTTGAGTTGATCTTTGTAATTGACTGAGGTACAGCCAAAATGTAATTGCACCTAGTTTGGATTTTCCTTACATTTTATTTTTTTCCTTTATTTCAGTCTCCTTGTCAGTAGCCTTCAACAAAGTTAGTGACAAGATATGTTATTTCTGACCTTATGACACCATAATTTATGTAGTGAATCCCTGAGTGGTAAATAGGGGAATTTTACTTTTAAAAAAGAGGAAAATCAGCTTGAAGTTATTGATTCATAGTTAGTTTAAAAGAAAACAAGTTAATGGTACTCTTAGGAGTATATATATATGATGAATGAAATATCAAAGGAAGAAAATATTCCTAACTCATTATTTTACTATTTCAGATCACTGATTGTTGAAAAAAACTGATAAAGAAAAGGGAGAGAGCCATTTGCGAACATTGTGTTGTTTTTTTCCCTCCTGCCCCATAAATACATTGTGAGAAATGATGCCATAATGCAAGTGCTATAACTTTTAGTCCTCTCTTTTCTCTGTAGTCCCGGCAAAGAGGGAAGACAAGTGATTTGTCAGGTAAAAGATGTTGTAGAACCTTCCAGTCACAACATAGTTTCAGTGTGGTTGCCTGTACTTTGTATTAACTGCTAGAACTGGCAAGGAATTTCCTATAAGAATGATTTTGTCATATAGGACATAATTCCAGTGCGGTATAAAAGCTGTAGATATTTTCAATTAAAGCCACCTTTTCCAAATAAAGTCAGCTATGGAAATAGGCAAGTCACAGTGACAAGGCAAACTGTCAGGAATGAAATTGAATGACAGGGAAATGTATGAAAGAAAACAGAAAGGCTGAATGGCCCAAATTTTCATTACTTAACCTGGCTTCCTGACTAAGCCTGAAAATCAGTTCATTTTGTAGCTCTGAATGTCCAGCTTTCAAAAGATCATTGCTCAAAGGGAGTAATCAAAATTATTGTGTCTTCATAAAGCCAGACAGACTTCTGTGATTCCAAAGAAATCCAGAGCTGGAATTTTTGAGAAATTGTTATTTCTAATATGATGAGGAAAATGGTTGTTGGTTTTTTTTTTTTTCCATTCAGGAATATGGACACCTTTTTATTGAAAAAGAATAAAGAATTCTGTTCCCCAGTTACCTTCTGTGCACATATGTCTTATGTGGTTTGTCAAACATATTCCGCACTATGCAGCCATCTGAGGCAATGGCAGACAAGCTCACTAAAACACCAGGAATTGTACCACTACCTTCACTTAGACTACTACAGATTGTTCTTCAAGATATCTTTCCTTTTAGAAACCTACATTACTTCACAGTGGAGTAACTCTTTAGAGATACACCATGTAAGTCTATACAACATTGGTTTGTTCCATTCTGAATGCTCTAAGACAAGGAAGAATTACAGAAAAATACCTTAGAGTTGTAAATACAAGGCTGAGAGGTCTTGATGTTGATATTTGCTACTAGCCACATTTTGGAATTTATTGGTTATAATATACTTGTGGGCTTATTGAACCCTCACAAAATACAAGTGAAAATTCAGACCACAGCTTGAGTTGTTAAGAATTTGTGTTCGTATTACTGTATCTATGCTACAAGACAGGGTAAACAGATGAGCATTAGATGCAAACAAAACTATTTTGTGTATTTGGAACCATCTAGTTTGATAATGCACTGAAAAGTATGGCAAATTAGTCAACATTACGGTTGCTGCTGCTGCAGGTAAGAAGATGCTTTTGATACCTAAACTGCCTTATTTATGGGTTATCCTGTGTATCTCTGTACATCTCTGCCTCTTTAGAGCAGATAACAGCTCAGCTTAAAAAGTTACTAAAGATCTGCAGATGATGTTAGCAAGAAGTAGTGCAAAGTAAGGGCTTTATTTTTTTTATTTCAGGGTTTCAGATAAGCAACTTCTGAATGTTCACCCTTCATTTTTTTTTTTTAATTTAATCTCCATTTAAAAAATTGTAATGCTTCCGTTACCTTCTGTTAGGTTTTTGTATGCCAGTGCTTTAATCAGTGGCTTCTATTTCCTGGCTTGTCAGTATAATGCTAATGTAATTAAAGATATTCATCCTTGCAAAATATATGCTGTAATATTAATGTATCTAATTGTAAAAAACACTGGGAAGTATCTTATATCGGAAAAGTAGAAGGGATTATGAAAAAGGTGCAAAAGAGAAGAAAACAAAAAAATAAACAGCTGTTCACTCCAGGATATTTTCTGCTTTTGTACTTTGGAAAAAAGTAATATAGTCTGACACAGAGGTTTCTCTGCAAAGTCAGACAATTTAAGATGAGAAATCTAAGGTTTTTTTCACCTAACAATTCAGATGACTCTTTGCATTAGCTTGCTTAAAATAAATGTTTGATACCATTCTATAATAATGCTTCCTACCTGAAGTAATTTTTCCATTGGTTTTTCTACCCAAAAGCCTAACATGGAGATAACATATTAAATTATAATTTTCAAATGAAATTTAACTAAACAGAGATATTATTTGAAAATGTTTAACAGTCAGCTAAATATAGATATATATTTCCAGCAATGATTAAATGATGAATTCAGTAAGCATAATTTTTTCTGCTAATATTAGAGATTTGAAGCAATACCTCAATCTGTGTAACTTTCCAATGCATGATTGAAAAGAGGAAATATGCAGTAGAGCAACTCAAACTTTCTTCATTTTATAATTGTAATGAACTTTATGTGAGACTTATTAGGAAATTAGTTGCCCTTCAAAATGAAAGGGACTATAAATCTCCGTACCTAAATGTTTGTAATGTGGCATCTCTGAAGCACAGAAGTGGAAATAGCGTAGGTGCCTATTCTGGCAGCAAAAGGGTATAAATATGGAGATCCTCTGAGATCTTTACATTTCATAGAATCATAGAATAATTCAGGTTGAAAGGGGCCTTTAAAGGTCATCAGGTTCAACTCCACTGTAATGAGTAGGAACATCTTCAACTAAATCAGGTTTTATCTAGTTACATATTCTATAACAGTAGTCTTGCACATGATAGTTTAAAAGAACAGAGGCATTTCAATGTTCATGTATTAAAAAAAAGACCCTTAGGACATTAATAGAGAAATACATGAAAAGTTAATTTCCAGAAGTGCAGGGCAATAATAAAAACAAGGCCTGTCCAAACTTTCTTTATCAATAATTAAAGAAGTATGTATATGTGAAGTGCTTTTTAAGTAATGAGTGTTAGTTATAAATATTTAACAGTTGCACTTATGAAATATGCCCTAAATTATGTCCAAATGTTAACAAGAATGCCTCATACTTGACAGAACAATGAAGCCCATAAATATTTCAGAAGTGCGTGTCTGACAGGCGGAAGCTGAGAAGATGCATCCTGCTCTTTGTTTTCTGACACTGCAACCCTCAGGTCTGTGTTCTTTGAGCTTAATATGAACAAAGACCTTCCTACTAAAAGCCAATATCAGAGCTCTTAGTAGATTTCCTTTGGAGTATGTTATCAGGCAAGTACAAGTTGCCTCACCAAAATCATGGGGCAAGAAATTCAAAGCACATAATCAGTGGCTCAATCCATCCCCATGCTGACACCCTTCTGTGTGTTTATCTTTATTAGGAATAAAGTTCATAGGAAGTTCACAGGATGTTGACTTCCTATTCCCTTCAAGAGGGAATTAATTGATTGTCCTCAGGAGGTGCTCAGCATCTGTTGCAACAATGTCTTGAAGAATTACATGCCAAGAAAAAAATAAAAATAAACATTCTAATACACTAGGATATAACTGATAACATTACAACTGTAATTAGAACAGTTAGCACTGAAAGAAAAAATAGAGGAAAAAATAGAAAAGCATTTATAGATAAATTCTACACTTAGCTCTTAATGTTGCCACTTGAAAAACTGAGGTGTTTGGAACTGTAACCCAGGTTCTGTCCTTTTTAATGTTATTTTAAGTATAGGCAGAAAATTTGAAGAAACTAATATGGCCTATTTAGGGAAGAACAGAGTGAAGTGAAGACACCAGCTGAAGACTCCTGTTATGATGTTTAATAAGATCCTTTCTAACCTTCCCTCCTGAAAATTTTCTATCTGAAAAAAAGAGAAATTTCTCCAGGGACATCCTTGAGAATTGGGAGATTTGTGTTGTTTGCTAACAAAGGTGACACTGTTAATGGATAAGGTTTTAAGCATGCGAGAGAAATAATTTGCACGGAGGAATAAAGTTCAAAGTAAGAGTGTTGTATTTATCTTCAGGGAGACATTCAGAGTTTTCCTAAGTTTTTTTCTGGCAGAAAATCTCAGCTTTATAATAGTCAATGATCCCTTCTATCACTATAACAATAAAGCCAGAGTTTCACCCAAGGAGCATAGAACAGTTAGAATATTCAGTGTATTCTGCCAAAAGGTTATTTTCAAAGACTTCAGCTTCCTCTTCTGTCTCTCACTGTAATGGTTCCCACAGAGCCTACAGCAGATATTTGGGTGTAAAAACCCTATAAAAGGTAATCCTTTCCCCTATGAAAATATCAAGCTTAATTGCTTTATGAAAGGCCTGTAGGGCTTCCACCTCTCTTCACCTAGGCCTCCCACTACCAGAAAATAGTGCTTTGATCTGTTCAGTTCCCTCACTGCTTTATAGTGATTTTCTAAAAGCATTTTTTCTTACCCCAATCCTCCCTCCCCCACCACTGGTTTTCCATTTGAATTGTGAGTTGTATTAGCATATCTTTTATAACCTTTTCAGTAGTACTGTACATATCTTATCCAAATGGAACTCCTGCAGCTCACAGATAACAGTAAACGCAGAAGAAAGTCCCAAATACAGATTCCAAAGTACTTCTTGATATGATCAGAATGGGTCCAGCTGGCATTCTTTTCTGAAATGCAGAACCTTGAAAAAAGTGAGGCTCATGCCTCATCAAAGGCTGAAGAAATAGTGACAGAGCAGTATAGAGGATAAGAAGATATTTACATACCCAGTTCATTTTTGTTTGAACTTTTTCATGTGATCCGAGTTGTCAAGATGAGACGTTAAGGATGTACAATATATATTGAAGCTGGACAATTGCTTACATTTTAGTAATAAGCATAATGCTTCAGCATATATAGTGGTTTGATTACATTATGTATAAGTCTCTTATATACTGTAAATCTGAAATGCATGTTGACTACTGAAAATTTTTGCTCTTTCATGTCATCACCTGCTTTCCAAAAGTAAATGTAGGTCGTAAAACCTACAGGAGGATCACAGAATCATTGTATCACTGTGGTTAGAAAGGACCTCCAAGATCATCAAATCTAACATGGCCACCACGCCATCTAAACCATAGCCCTGTGACATGTTGAGTCATTTCTTCAAGACTTCCAGGAATCATGATTCCCCCACTTCCAAAGTGGACTCCCTATAAATATTGTATGATTAAGCTAAATTTACAGGCATACTTATGATTCAGGAGAAAGAACATCTGAGATAGCTCTTGTTACAGTCCCCTGTTATGGTTTTACTTTGGACAGAGATAAAAGTAAAAACAGACTCCATATAATCTGTCTTGAAAAGGACAGGCTTAGAACATATTAAGAATATTTTAATGGTATTAATTTATGTGAAGGCTATGTCCATTTGACTGTACTATTTCAACACTGTCAGTGAACCTTTTCTAAGTTAACTTTCTTGTTTTAGGATTTTTCTTCAGTTAGTCTAGATTCTCCTTCTTTCCTTTTTCCCTTTTTCCCATGAGAAATGTTGATATCCCATGTTTCGCCAGTCAACAGTAACTCTTGTAGATATACAACATTGCAGCCTTCAACATGGTTTGCTTAAACAGCAGAGCAAATAATTGAAACTAGTACCTTGAAATCAGCTGAGATTTCAGGAGGCCTGAAAAAAAGAACGGTTTTGTAGCTGAATGATTTCCGAGCAATCTGTTTAGTTCTGCAGGTGCTTCAACTCAATTTCATGGTAATTTCATAAGGAGGTTTTATTTTAATCCAGTGTGCTGCAGAGCTGAGGCTTTTACCTTTTTATTTAAGTAATACAGCTTGGAATATATTTTATGCTACTTTAGTTAGTAATATGAATTATTATTGCATCACATCTTCAATTTTTGTGTGTTTTAAATATCTCCCAATAGCTTCCCAATTAGTTTCCTTCCCAATACATAGCAGTTAGCAATGTATATAAAGTTATCCATTTAATTCAATCAAGTGTTTTTCCTCTTACCTTGTTTTTTTGGGGTTTTTTCGCCAAACATTAATTTGTGACATGCATCCACTTAGCTAATGATAGCAAACCAATGTAAGGCCGAAATAAATTAAGCAGTGGGGCGGAGGTCAAATCTGGGAGAAAATATTTTTTTATTATAGTGAGTTCTTAGTAATTGAAAAATGACTGTTTGAAATTCAGATTATAGTGGAAAATTCCAAAGATAAATTATAGAAGTGTCTTAAATGAATTTGCTTTCTCTCTGGATCACTATTGTTCATGTTTTACAAGGAAGAATATTTGTTGAGCTGAGGAAACACAAACAACAAAAGTGAATCTACAGATTAATGAAGGAAAAAAGGAACAGTACAAAATTGTCTTATTGCATTACATTATTCAAATTAATTTTTAAAGTAAAAGGTAGAAAGAACAATTTTACAGACAAAATAGAGGCACATATATTGAACAATACTTTTAGACCTCCTGGCCCTGAAGAGTTATAGAAAATACTTATGATATTGTCCACTGCACATAGATAAATGTTTTCTGTTAGAAAAGATTTACCTTTTCTGTAGATAAAAAAAAAAAGACTTCCATTAATATGTAAAGACTGTATTTTTTTCAATATAGTAATGGCCTTTTAATATTATGGTTCTTCTGTATCAATGGAAAAGGGTAAATCATACTTCCTTTCCTGTTGTGTCTGATTGTGATTAAGCTTGAGACCTTGGCTAAAAATCAAGTTAGATAATATGAACAATATATTCTCTCAAGCAATGTACTTTTTGTTTATATCCTTGCTCTATATGATATGGATCCTATGTAATGCTCAATTGTTAGCCTTCTACGTCTGCCAAAACTCAGGATGGGGTTATTTTCTTGCCTTTCTTCTGTTTGTATTCTATATATTTGTATAGAAAAAAATAGACTGAACCATTTTATTCACATGCATATAAAGTTTGCTTGTTTTTCTCTCTTTAAGATGGTTGAAATCAACCCTTCAAATCACTGTCATTGTAGTATTTTCACTGTTGAAGATGCTTTTTGATTTTCTTTTTTTTTTTTTTTCCAAGAAAGGCTGCTAAGGTAGCTCAGATCTTAATCAATTCCAGGAATGCCTGTATGAAGTTCTAAATATCTAGTAAAAACCTACCCCATAAAAATTAAAATTCAGTCTAAATACATCAGGAAGGAAAAATGCATAGTATTTGTCCAGGTATCACTTAGTAACTTAAATGAGGAAGGAAATTTGTGCAAGACCATCCTCAGACAGTTCAGTTTATCAAAATACATAAGGGTTTTTTGAAGTACAGTTGTGTTAGCATATGCCCACAAAAAATGAAGAAGGACTTCATATTTCACGTGAATTTAAAGCATAATGTATTATGGACATTAGTTTAAAAAAACAGTCTGCCTTACATGGTCCTTGTTACATCACGAACATTGCCTCACTTCCAGGGTTTAAGCCTTGTTTCACAATACAAACTGCACAAGTTTCCATCAAATATTATGGAGAAGCTATGAGGAAAATAAATATCAGGAGAACTTAGCTGAAGATACATGAAAGTGTAGCTCAAATAAAAAATATGATATCCTATAATCTGATGCTGACATACAATTTGTCAATAGCACTGAGGAAGGATACAGCAATAGCTTCCATTGTCCATTCCCCACCCTTTTTTCCTATAAAGGAATTGTTCTCCAGGGCATCAATTGAAATCATGTACAAAAGAAATGAGGTTAGTATTATTAATTTACTTTCTTCACAACTGAATAGCCATAGCTTTATTCTCTTATTCCCCTTGGCACTACTTTGTTCCATTCTTTAATAACAGCAAATGTGAAAAATCAGGATTTGTTCTATTCAGCTTCATTTCACTTTGAGTGCTGTAGGAAGATGAGATTTGAAATTGTTCACTGTAATGTATAGCATGTCTGGTGGATTCACTTTACTGATGATGCAGTATCATTTCAGAGGTTTCACTTCAGGATGCATACTTTGATTAGAACATTAAATCTTAACTCTTGACTCTTTCAGAGTGGCATCCAACAAATTCAAAGGAAGATATGGAAGGAGAATTCCTCTTCAGATCATTTTGTTCTCAGTGTACATACAACTTCTCCAAAAAAGAGAGAAGAGAAGAGAAGAGAAACTAGATGATGAGGAAGAGTAAAAAAAATACTGATTCTTTCTCACAACTGACCTATTTCATATCTGCTGACACAGGATTTGATACAAATGAATGAATAATTTGCCTTCTCAGAATTTTCAAATATGATAAATTGACATGTAAATTAACTAGATTTTAAAATATTCATTGGGAAATAACAACAACTAAATCAAAACAAACTAAATTAAACTCTGATAAAAACAGGTATCTGGTGTAAAATCAAACTTTTTTCTTTCATTTATAAAACTGCAAAATTCTTTCAGAACTGAAGTAAGCCACTTTTAAATATACCCAAAATGCTTTCCTCCTATTTGGAACATTTCAACTGTTTTTGAAAAATATGAAAAAAGGGAACTTGGAAAAGAAAATCTGCTTTCCCAAAGCAAAGGATTAGGTACCCAAAAAAAAAAAAGTCTGTGTGAAGATCCATGAATATAGAGGTATTCACTAAAGCTGCAAGAGAACTGTTTTTCATCATTCTTCTTACCTGATTTACAGTATGGTTGAAAAGGTAGGTTTTTTATCTCATAAATTAATAGGCTGATCATGGATTAAAAAATATCCACAAGTGTTTGGTCTGTTGATCATGCTGCTCCATTAAGGAGCAGAATGTCCTTTGGGACTGGTACCAGTTGTACTCTTCTTTTAGGTAAACGGCTTTAGATGATTGAGCATTCTCTGCCCCGATTTCACAAGGCTGGAAGTACTTCTGCTTTTCTCAGTGTCCCTGAGTGGTTCCATTCATTCCCATGGAAACTTTTGACAGCTGGATCCTAGGGAAGCAAAGCCCAAGATAGAAAAGCAGAAACAGGTGTTGAGGAAAAAAAATGGGGAAATTTATTTTTTCTTATTTCTCTGCATTTTCAGGTCCAGAACTACTTTCAATAGTTTTGCAGTAGGCAATGCAACAAGCTCTACTTGCTGCAGAGAGACACCATGTTTATTTTTCTGGAGATAACATTGAAGGGATGCTTAAAAGTTGCTAGAACAAATACCTTAGGTAGTGCCTGAAGAAAAAAAAATCTTATTGTTTCCTAAGATATTCTTTAGTGTGAACTCAAGAAGATTTTCATTGAATTCTCATTTAGCTCTTCTTTACACCTAGGTAGTGGAGAGATTTTAATAAATTTTTTATATTTAGCATGTGCTACTGGGACTTGGACTTACTTTAGGAAGATAGAAGTATCTGTAAAATACCCTGAATAGCTTCTTCTGACTACAGATCACAAATTTAAGATACTGATAGTCCTTTGTAAGGCAACTTGCAATCTCCTGAGCATACCAAGTAGCTCCAAGTAAGCAAGAGCTGAGGCTTGATAAGAGAAGACAACTGTGTATAGTCACTGAGAATAGGACATAAAGAATTTCCATCCAGGGTAAGGGGAATACATAAAGAGAAGGACAGAAGTAGTTGGTTTTGGGTTTTTTTCTGAAAGAACCACCAAACCCTTAAAAAGTCCCTAAGAGAATGAAAAAATCTCTAGGGTATACAATCTCCTGAAGACTGTAGACAGACTTTCTTATCTTCAAAAAAGCCAGTCTAAATCACCACAGACCTGTACGTTGTGGAAGCTGTTTCCACGATGATTTTTCAGTAATCTGATGATTCATTACTTCAGAACACTGAATGTTTGAGTAAGCTGTAAGGATATGGACTTCAAATAAATGTGCAGGAGTAAGATCATTATGTAAGGATCACCTCCATTAAGGACATAGATAGCTTTCTACTCACCTAATGGATGAATTAATACAAGGCTGAAACTTGAAATCAATATTCATTTTTTAAATTAGTTGTAGAAACCATTTTTTGTTGTATCAAAATTTATATGTAAGTGAAAATGCTTTAATAACTAACTTTACAGTTTATCTATTATTAATTTTTTTTATGAAAGGCTTTAATTCTATTCCGGACTGAAACCAGGTTTATAAATATCATAATTTTGCAAAATACAGTTCTGGGTTTCAGCTACAATCGCATGGATAGTCAATTTTGTGATTTCCTTATTTGCAGGGATTTCTTATGTATTTTGAGTCATAATGAAAGGCCTGGATTTCACGATCATGAACACTAGTATAAAACAAGTTAGACAAATGTACACAATTAAAGCATTTCATCTTATTCACGCCAATCTTTCCTTTCTGTATTTATTATTTGATTTGGGGTTTAATGATGCTTAAGTATAACATCTTCTTAGTCAAATAGCATTTTATAATACATAATTGTCTGCTAATTTTGTAGCAAATGTTTAACTTGCACAGTTCAATAATGTATACTAATTTATTTAATCATAAAATGTTTGTTTTAAAAGCTAAATAAATGCACTGTGATTATGCAGCTATCACTTTAATTTTGTAAATGTAATACTCATACTAATAAGTATATATAATTCATTTAAATGCTGTATCTGATAGTATGAGAGGCTTATATATGTGTGTGTTTATATATATATATATGTAATATGTTTGCATATTTTTATTAACATAATGATATCATACTTGAGAAGGAAAAAAGCTTTGGAAGGTAACACTTTCTAGTGGCAGTTGTATAAGAATTTTTTGAAGCCTGATTATAGAGAGAACCTGTAGAGACAATTTGTAAGTGTGGGATAATAAAATTTAAAAATTGACTTTTCCTTTCCCTTTTAAACCATGTAAACCACTCCAGTCTGGACAAGTGGAACAAGAAAAACCTTTTAGCAGTTATTTCACATGAAATTCTATCAATACATATCAGGGAGAGATTATAAGATGCTGAGATTTATAATAAAATGGAAATTCATTTTCAAATGGGAAGAGATATAATGAAATGTATACATTCCTCTTAAAAATTCTGTTGCTGTCCCTAATCAATGCTGAATTTTAATGTCACAATTTTCTGCTTAACTGGAAGCAGTTAATAATAAGCTTCCTATTACAGACTATCTTTGCTGATGCTTGGATTTCTTACTAAACAGTCCTTCTCTCATTTGTATGCAAGCTTACAAATTAATATAATTTTTTCAAATAGTGTTTTAGTTGTTTGTTGGGGTTTTTTTTTGAGAAGAAAATGACAAAAAAGCGCCCCCCAATCCCCCCAAATATTGCATGTAGCTTCATACAGTTTGTTTTCTTTACCTAACTTGAATTTGATTTTTGGCAGATTTTTGAACAATCTTCCTTAGAACTGTCTGCAGGAACTTTCTTAGTCAGCGTACAGTATACTGTATATGAAATTGAAATTGTCTGTATTTCTGTATAAGAAAATATTAAGCAGGAGTTCTTAGAATTGGTAACTCAGTATGGTAACACATAAGTTTTAAAATTCAAAATGGTAATAGTGTTAAACAAGAAGCTGGCTCTACAGGACAACTTTAATAGAGCTATTAAAGCTGTCAGTTCCAGACTCTATAGCTGAAAAACTGTTTTCTAGACCATTTTTTACTTGAAAAGTCAGTTGGATCTACTGTAGAAATCCCATTTCTACTGTTCTGAGTAGAAATGTGATCTTAGTGAAGATCTGATTTATTTTTCAGGCTATGGGTTGAAAGATATCTTGGAAAGGAAGGCAGCAAAAGAAATAGCAAAGTGTGAAACAGAAATACTCTACAGTACTTGTAGAGCAAACTGTTTATTGCTGCCTTAGATTAGGAGCAAAAGTGCAAAACTTCAGGCTATTTTCTTCCTGAAATATTCAAAACAAATGTCATGCTCTTTGAGGATCCCAGTGAAAGCACATTTGCAAGTAAAAATTCCTCTATAGGCATAAAATAATGCTTTAAGGTATAAAACAATTTAAATGATTGTTCTTCTGGCTCACAGGAACAATTTTTAAGGTATTCCATCCCCTCCAAACATAAGGAGGCCTTATGACTATAAGAGATCTATGGGGTAATTGCCTACTCCATTGTAAATCAGGGCAACATGCATAAATATATAAACATCCACAGTAAAAATTGTGTGGGTTTTTTGTTCTTTTTGATTTTATCCTTTTTAGACATCTTCAAATTTTTCCTAACATACATTTCAGTATGAGGTCTAATTTCCGTCTGTGTTTCTTCAAAGTGAATTTATACAAGTGCATTTCTTGCTGTGTGATGAAATGGCCTGGAACACTAAACCAGACCCTTCTCTACCCATAAGATGAGTTATACTGTTATTTATCACTTTTATGTATTACAGGCACTTATTTCACTCTGACACTTGCATTCTGCTCTAAATTAGTTTTATCCATATGTTATTAGGATTGTGACTTGTCACACTTCTACAACTGCTAAAATTAGAAATTATGAGGAGAGAGATGATTTTAATATCTCTCATTTTAAAGAGAATATTATATCTTTTGAGGCACTTATGTTATTTCTGGCAATACTCCTTAAAATTTAGACAAGGATTTTATGTGATTAAGGTTCGAAAAGGCCTCTCAAGATCATCTCAGCTAATCTCTCCTTGTGCTTCTCTTTTTATGGTTTTATCTTATATCTTCTTATGTTATGGAGAAAAATTCAGCAATCATGAGTTCATTATTTAGCTCTGCTCCTACTCTCAATGCAGATGTAATGCAAGAGTCAACATGCTAACCCAAATGTTGTGTGTGATTCATTTTTTCCCCAGCTTTGCAATGAAGATGTATTATGTTAGCATAATAAATGGATGACAGCACAATTTTGTAAGAATTTTTCTGTTATTTATTCCTTTATTAGCACCATTTCTCTGCAGAAAAAGAATCTTTCTTCAGTTCTTAAATATTTTTCTTATTTTTCAGATTGAATTGAGTGGAACGTCAAAGAGTAAAATGCATACATACTGTCTTGGTTAAGTCTCCTTTGTGTCCATCCCCCCGGGATGATTATTGCTGCACTCTTAATGCAAGGATGAAAGGCTGTCTTGACTAACATCCAAGATAACCTGCTGTGTGCCATATGAGACCCATATACTAAGTTGGTTTATAATGAAGGCAAAACTCATAGGTTTTGACAGACAGAAATCTGAGGCTCCTAGGGAGGAAGTACTTAAAGGATTCTGCTATGCTTATACTATACCAGTGGGGGGTNTGGTTTGGTTTGGTTTGGTTATTTTTGTTGGGTTTGCACTAGTATGGCAATATTTCTGGGTATTTTCAGTAAAAGAAAAAAGATTACATAGAGCCTTAAGCTTGTAACTATATGCATTATTGTCACACAGTGAAAATAATAATTTCATAAATTTGCCAGTTCAAATCACTCAGTTTGTAAACTCACAAAATCTTCAGTAGCCTTTAGAAACTGAAATTCTGTTATGCAATTTGATTTTATTTATTTAATTTTGTCACTAAACGAAGTATTTAAATTATTAGATTTTTGCTAAAAAGACTAGCATTATTGTAGGTATACTGTCAAACCTACTAATACGGTCTTTCACATTATTTAACTACCTATAGAATATTTTATACAGTAACTAATTATTTTTTAACCTTGGCAGTTATGTCAGAGCATAAAGATTAATTAAACAGAGAAGAAAATGCTCTATTTTGTATGTCATAAGACAAATAGACTAAAAAGGTGACAGTTCTTGCAGCTACAATTTTTTTGCAAGACAATCAAGAGAGAAGAGTCAAAAGAAAGTTATTCAGTACTGTTTATTCATCCCAGAACTATTGCTTAAGATTGATCAAAGCTTTTTAATTAGTTAAGAAAATTATGTTTGAAAAAGTATGTTAAATGTGCAAATTGCTAGATTGTAAAATAAGACCATTATGTAACTGTTGGCAATATTTAAAAGAAAAAAAGAAACTAAACACTGTTATCTAAAATCAGGGCTGAAAATTATTTGCTAAAAAAGCAGTTCTTGAGCACATTCTACCTTCCACCCATTACAGATTATTTAACTTACAGCACCACATTGTAGGGATTTTATACTGCTATGATATTGAAACTGAAGAAGTCACAATTCAAAAAAGCACTTACCTCATCCTGTATCAACATATGATATGGACAACACATTGTCAAGACAACATATTTAGCTACAGAAAAGTAACTTCTGACTTTAATATGGGACCACTTTAAAATATAATACACAACTATAAAAAGGAGGCTATGGAGGTCTCCTGTCTTTCTGTCTGCAAAGGCAGAAAAGTATGATTTTATGTAAGTAATGATTGCTCACTATTACAGCAAATTGATTATTTTGATAAGCAGTCTGTGTAGTAAGACACCTTAGAGGGTAAAACTGCAGTAGAAGCTGTTCAGTTTGTGCCTGATTTCTTGTATCTGAATGAAGAACAAAAATATATCTTCCTTTTTAATATTCTTTCATGTCAATGAATGACAATAAAATGGAATTTGCCAGTAAAGTAACCTGAAAACTAAATCTTTTATGACTTTATTATCAGTCTACTACATTGGCAACTAAATATCAAAGTCAGAACTCTGTGATACATATGTGATGTGATGGCAATATTCATAGACTAGGTTCTAAGAATTTGTTTCGACAAGCTCATCAGTGTTGTTCATCACTCTGAAATAGATTATGCCATATGCCACTTTGCTTTTACAGGAAAAATAAGGAAAAAAACTGCCCATTTTATTAAATGGTTGCTTTTGCTTTGTGAAAATAATGCATATAAGTGCAAATTTAATATACCATGGAATTTTTTTCCTTTTATTAAAAGTGTCCAAAAATATTGTCATTCTATCACAAACCACAAGTCTGAGTATTAATTGTTCTTTCTCACAACTCAACTGGTTTATTGCCTCAATATTTCTTACAATAACTGCTTTTTTTGTGCCTAAAGCTTCTCCAAATAATTCAGATTTCAATGGCATATGAGGTCAATATACAACTGTTCTGTCATTAGAGTGCTTGTGCATATGCAGCCAATATCACAGAGGTCTTCAGCCATAATAAAGTATTCCTTTATCACAAAGGGTCATGAGCTTCTCTTTTATTTATTTAACCAAAATATTCCTGAGAGATATGAAAAGTTTCTAGGATAACTGGGTCTTATGAAGAAAAATAAAATGAAAACAGTACGAATATAGTCCATGCACTATGCAACTAGTAATTATAAATAACCAGGAAGAACAGGAATTCCTGCAATCATGTTCAAATCTATTTACGTTCACAATCATATTTATGTTAGCAAAAAGCAAGATCAACCAGGGGTGAAAATACTCAAGCTGAAGAATGCAGAAAGGCAATTGATAACAGTTTGAATTTTGGCATATGAATTATTTTGTTAGTAGAGTTTTTGCTGGTGTGTTATTTTCACAATTTTTTTAATATTTAAATTTAAAACCCTTGCCTTACCAGTATATTATCAATTTAATTGATAATTACAGCATGATAGATAACATGAGATTTTTTTCTTTGCTGCAGATATATATTACAAGTGCAACATTTGTAAGCATGTTTCCCTCTGGAACTAATAGATCTCAACAGACTGATGGAACTTCTTTCCCCCACTTCTCTTAAAGGGAAAAAAAAAAAAAAAGGACAAATATTATAGGAAAAGTACTTTTAAGAGACCACACCTCAGTCAGAGTCCATCTTTTTTCTTCATTCATGGTCACCAATTTGACAGTCAGGAGCAGGAGAAAATTGAGAGTTTCCTAATTTTTGGAAGCATAGGCACAATGGGATAACATTATTTGTTAATTTAGTGATGCTGTTATAGATATTGCCAAAATATTTCACATTTGTCAAATACATTTTGAATTCATATTTTAGTAATTGTAGGGAGGATGAAAAGAGTGCGGTTCTTTTTATCTTCTTTAGTTTATTAATCTTATTTTTCATATAGCATGATTTTTACATTTCCATTTTTGTAGCACAATTTTTCAGTTCTTTTTCCATTGTATCAAAACCTTCAGATCCTTAATGACTCATAACCACTGGCCCATAATACTAGTAAAATTTACATGAGAAAATGAGCTTTGTCCCAGTAGTACAACACTTAAGAACAAGTTGTATTACCTTCACTGAAAAAAACAAAAACCAAACAGGTCCCAAGATCCAGTAGTGGAAAAAATATTCTGAAGGTTTTTTCTTTGCTACTCAGGGTTAAAGTTTACTTTTGAACTGTTACATCTGATTAATTATTGTTTCTCTCTATTGAAAAGGCATGCTTCACTGCTGCACATTCTGGTTTTTTTGTTTTTTCAAATAGTTGTTAATTAGATCATGTAAATGAAAAAGATTTAATAGAGGACTAAAAAAAATGCTGAGTTTCCAGGCCTTTAAGAGTGCAAGTTATTCTAGATTAAAGACTGGAAATAAATCTACATTAGTACTGCTGTGACAACATGGGAAGGGCTGTGGGTCAGTCTGCTATGAGGCACTGTATTGCTAGCAGTGTACATGCACACTGTGTTACTAGTGCTGAAGAAATTAGTGCCAGCACCTGGGTGCATACTGGCGTGTGACCTTGTGTCTACCCTGGGTTGCACACATTGCTCCAGCACACGACCTCAGTCACAGTATTGTCACACTCCTTTTGCACTCAAATGAATATTGTATGAGTTCATATTTACATAGAATTTATTTTTCACTGAAACCAACCTTTCCTGTACGCTAAATGTATGCAGACACAGGTGGAGATCTTTGTCCTCCATCAAGAACAAAATTGGGTAAAAATTCCAGGAGGCCACCATGGATGGATAAGGACCTACTGAGCCAACTCAGAGTGAAAAAAAGTGGCTTTCAGGAGGTGGAAACGAGGGCAGGTGGTATATATATAAAAACATATATCATATATAATCATGTATAATAAAAACATACTTCCATTAAAGACTATTAAAAGGATAAACAGTTGACTCTGGACTAACAGTTCAGAGAATGTTATTCTCTGTCACTGGGAATGACTTTCAAAAAGGGAATAAACACTATTCCCTTTCTTGTTTCTTTGTTGCTTTTTTTCCCAAATATCAAAGCAGGCAATAACGATATCTATCAATCTCTCTATATGGGTTTTATTGGTTTACAGTTTGTGGCAATATAATCCATATTTAATTCAAAAATTAACAAGGTGCATGTGTGCCATTACCAAAGCTTAATATGACTTGATGTTGCTTACTTCAAAATATTTCCACAATTGTGTTGCTATTGTGTTAAAAATGAGAAATAGAAAAAATTCCTTTCTAGACAGGTTCTTTTAAAACTCATATAGGATTTTATGGTGATCAAAATTCACCGGCAAAAAATGTGATAAATTACATTCCACTTAACAAAGCATCGGGAAAAAAAATTCAGTATACTTTGAGATGTATTGAAGCAGCCTGTCTTTTTAGCAGTTTTTTGGAGGGCTACAAAAAGATATTTCCAGAAAGAAGCTATTTTACGTATCTGAACAGGTAAAATGAAAATTGAAAGTATTAGTATCTTCCTGAAGAGAAGAATGTGTCAATAATCTTAAAAAGATAGGTCAAAACCAATGAAAGGTGAAAACTCACAATTAAATTTACCCTAAGGAGTTATTTTTGCTAAAGTCAATTAGAGCAATATTAAAGCAGAGAAAAATATGGGACCAAGGAGAAATTAAGTAGTGGTGAAGTTAGACGATTAAGACTATTATTTATGTTTGGGGAAGCCAAAGCAAATGTGAATGCAGTATTTGAGGTCAAAAAATGATTAACATAAGAAGGATGGGATGGGATGAAGAAAGGGGGCTAAAAGGAATGGAGGTAAACTAGGTGCGATCCAAGGGAGATATAAAGAGATAGAGTGTGAGTTTTTTAAATAAGTCTCAGTGCAGATTTATAGCTCTATTATTTGGGATGGGAATGAGAAACAAAGGTAAGAAGGATTGAAGGAGAAATTAAAAGCTGCAATGGAAAAAAAAGTGAAATTGTTTGCAATATAAGAAATCAAATTTTTCTGTTTAAACATTAACTGTTGTTTTATTTCTTTTGTGGATTTGTTTGGTTTTGTTGTGGTTTTGTGGGTGTTTTTAGTTTCATTTGGGATTTTTGAATATTTGTTTTGTTTCAGGTTTTTTGGGTGATTTTTTTTTTCTTCCCAAAAGTATTCATTTTCTTCTGTTCCTTTTTTTACAACAAAGTTTTGGAAGCTTCTTATTCAGAGAGCATCTTGTTTTTTCCTCGTGAATAACAATGGTTTTTGTTTCTTCTATCCTAATTTTTTTTTAAATTCCATTCACTCTTTGGGGCATAAGCCAACACAATATTCCCTTATTCCTTGCCAGTCTCATCAATGATGCAATTATATGCTATGAACACAGCTCCAAAACAAGTTTTTTAGGAAAACTTGCCAGCATAGACAACATAAACTATGCAGCTCAACAGTAATTGGGCACAAATGCCACAGATCCATACATAAATTATGACTATTGTTTGTTTGCTTTTCATTTTCTTGGCAACAACATATTGATTAACAAACAGTGACTAGCAAGAGATTCTAAAAAATTTAAGGAACACAGCATAGCCTATTTTTCATCTCAGACCCCATTTAAACTAATTTATATGTGTTTTTAATAAAGCATAATAATCTGTAAGATTTAATATTTAGTAGTTTCTAAGTATTAGTTCTAATTTACTGGTGAAGAAAAAAACCAATATTGTAAAATTATTCTCTCAATTCAACAACCTACTAGAAAGAAATGGGAAGTTGTTTTGTTTGCTTTTTTTTCTCTCAGATATCTATTGTTGTTCCAGATTACAATATTTTCAATGAATGCAGGAAATTGTATGTACAATTTATTTTCAGGTGGTACTGAAATATAATTCTAATATTCTTCCCAGTATATAGTTGTGTACCAGTATGATTTTACATTTTAAAATAGTCTGGTTTTTATATTTCATTCACCTGTTGGTGTATTAAATGTTTGCAGACTACATCCACAATAGAATTTAAATGTAATAATGTTCTGCAAAGAAGGGAGTGAAATTAAGTTTTTACCCTTTTAAGACTGCAGAAGTAATAGAAAAATGAAGAAAGAAAATAATGAGAATACTCTATATGTATTTAGAGACAGAAAACATACATTCACTTCTAAAAAATATAAAACCCACTGAAACTCCTATTGGTAACTTTCTAAAATAAAAGATAGGGTAGAAGAGAGAGAAAATATTGATATTCAAAATTTTAAAAAAGAAAAATGTAGTATGGTGCTCTTTCAATCAGACAGTCTGGGTTTACTTTCAGTACAAATCAGTAACTAGGAAAAAAAGAACTCTTAGTTTTCTGAACCTTGTTCTGGTAGGGAACTAGGACGTGGCTGGTGTGTATAACATGCTCTAGGAACCTAGAAGATTTCTCAGATTGACTCATATGGATACAGACAAAAAGAGATATTACAAATCAGCTGACTATAAAAAAATAATTTATAGATAGAACAGGAGCCTGAAATTCTCTGAAGAGTGACTTTACAACATATTTTTAATTTGTGCATTGCTTTGTTTAAACTAGAATTTCAAGATTTTTCTGTCTACATTCATAAGGATATGGATTCATCCCATTTACCTTTGGATAGCTCAGTGATCTTTAAGCTGGGAGCCTAAATTTTTTTAATTGTCTTTGAAATTTCCTCTACAGGTCATGAGGAGGCCCAAGACCTTTTCACTTAGGGAGTGAATTTCCGACTGATAAACTCTCTATTCTGGACTGGACTCGCTAAAACTGGCCTCAAATATGCTTGTGAGTGTATATAAACAACATTTGTCTGAAGGTTAGTGACTTCAGCAACTCGAAAGAACCATGAAGAATTAAACAATTTTGCCTGCAAAATAGTATCCAAAAATAATGTGAAGAAGTGACCAGCAATGGTAGATGAAAGAGATAACAATTGATTAAATCATCAATGGCCAAATAAGGGAGATTCAATAGGCTGGCGCAAGCAACACCCAGGCAAGAGAGTGGTTGTATAAATGCAATGAAATAAAGCAAACTTTGGGGGAAATGTGCATTGATATCAGAATAACCAGTAAAACACCCTACTGCCTTGTAGAAGCAGAGGAGAATCAAGGCAGGGAGGACAATAGTCTTGCCCTTTTCAGTGAAACAGGAATACAACATATTGCAATTTGGACCAGCTCTCATCAGTGACCGGAGAAAACCTTGGTGCAGTCCCTCAGTTCATGTTGAGGTATGTGCACAGGAGCAAGATTTCCCTGCTGTAGCTGTGATGCAGTCATTGGAGTACTTGTAGGGTACATTTTTTTCTCACTTGGTGTTGCGGTGCATGTTTTTATTATTATCACCTTTGTAATTAGTTTTGAGTTCTGTATTATGATAGCTGATTATGAGTTGTGTAAACTCCCCCCTCCCCTGAGGCAATGGACCATTCCTAAGTGTCAATCCTCCCCTGTACCTTCCCCTCTTCCAGAACCTTCTGTGTCATTAATGTATTCTTTGTTACCCTGTTGGTTTAGTTAGATTGCTCCCTCCCCCTGTACCTACCCATTGGCCCTGATATTGTAATCCCCTCCCTGTGTACCTCCCCTGCTCTTTAGTTATTGGTTCCTTTCCCCAAACTCCTCCCCAACCCTGTCCCTTAAAACCCCCTGCACAGCTGGGTGCAGGGTCCTTGCCTCTGCCCTTTGTTCAGGTACTGATCCGCTTTCTGTTTCGCCCCTTATCTGGGCATAAATAAACGATCCCTGGACAGGCAAGCAAGGCCCATCTCGCCTCATTTCTCGCGCCGGTCCTGAGCGATTGCTCCGAGGGTCCTCGGTCCCGGGGGAGTGTCACCCGTCCCCGGGGGAACGTCGCCCCCCGACGAGGCGTGCCCAGGTGATAACAGCTAAGCCCGGGAGAGCGCCGGGAGAGAAGCGACGCAACTTGGGATGGACATCAGAAATACTGATGTCTTCTGAACCACACCCTGAATGGCTAACACCATGTAGAAGGCAGTCTTGAAGAAGTGAACTTTTGACTTTCAGTTTTACAAATGACTACATGATTTTTAAAGAAACCATAGTAAATAAGTAGTAGCACTTAACATGATAGAGGCATCCTCTGTTCTCCAAGCAAGGCATTAACCCAAGGTAATGAGGATGCCAGCTAGCTTAATGGTTCTTGCAATCATCTGCTACCAAGAATAGAGCAACTGGCATATGAGGCTGCCTGTCATTTCTTGTGAAATCATCCTTAATAGTTGGTGGATTACTTCATTTCCTTCTCTCTTGAGACACGTAATTATTTTGGTAATGTGAATTCTTCACTATCCATGATGGAAATGCAGGAAATTTACCATCAAAATTTGAAGAGAGTAAGAAAATAAGGAGTTACTGGAAATGAATACAAAAAAAATTATGAAATAATCAAATGTAATATTCTTTTAGAAACAGTCTTTGCTATTTGAGTACCTTTTAATGTAGGCTGATCGTTGAGTGGTTTTTTTCTTAGGCATTTAAAAAGCACAGAAATAAAAGAACTCTTAGTTTTTGTGGCTTTGGTGTAGGAGTTTGGTTTTTTGTTTTTCCTGTTGGGATTGGTTTTCTAACATTAATTAACAATCATTTGAGTTTATCTATAAGGAACAGATTATTTTGTTTATCACACCTTCCAATCACATTTAATAACAGTGAAAGGAATGGATACTTTGGTTTTTTTCAATTTTAGACGTATGTGCAACCTATCACAGAAATTAAGGAGGTAGTTAAACGTGAGTTGAAGAAGGACATGCTGAACATGAGTTTAATGAAATGGTTTCAAGTTGGTTCTCCAATGAACATTTATTATTTATACAAGAAAGAACATTTTTGCCAAGGGAAATTGAGAAATGTGCACTAGCTCAAAATAGCTAATAGAGAATATGATTTCCAATAACTTTTAAATTGCTATATCTATCTTTTTTCTATGTGTGATTTTCAGTTTTCTTCTGCTAGTGGATTTTCTATCTCATCTTCCTAATTACACCTGAATTCATTTCCTTGCCCATCACATTGGGCTACAAATCTGCTGCAGTAACTAAGCTCTCTTAAATTACTACCTCCTTTAACTTTGACTTTCCGGTAAGTTACTCCCTAAGGTCACAAGTTAGAAGTATTGGAACATTTATTCCTAGGGAAGAGGAGAGAAATTAAATGGAGTTTGCCAGTCAGGAGACAGTTTGTATTGTATTGCAAATCCCCAGAGGTCAGCCACAATTTTGGCCATTCCAGATTGTAAATTGTTGTGCAGTGTTCAATATGTTGAGTTTATTTCAGAAGAAAGATTGAAGAGAACATGCCTACCAAGAGAATTCCTTCTGATTGCATTATAGATGTCCAAGTTCCTGTTACGCATTTTTAAAATACATTAATTTAAAGATTAATATTCATGAGTAGGCAATATATATGATCGTTTTCATTAGGAATAAAATTTTACAGGAGAAAAAATATACAGTAATAATATTATATTCAGAGATTTTTTTCAGTCCAAGTGGATTAGAGGCAATGAACAGCACCTTAAAAGATAGCCTGGGGGGGAAGACAACTCTAGTATTCTGTTAGTAAACACTATTTCACTATCATGATAGTAAATAGTTGACAACTGTGTATAATGCTTTCAAAATGATTCTTTTTAAAATCAGATTTCAGAAAAAAGTTTATATCAGCATTAGAAACTGATGATTATCTTAGTCTATCCACAAAAATATTCATTTAATATAATATTGTTTTCAAAGCAGAATAAAATTTAAAATTAACGGATAAATAAAAAACATTTAAAGCTTGCCTTTGTTGCTCATAGGTATGTTTGGAAGCATTAAGGCTATTTCTGGTATAGCTTTTAGTACACTTAGTACATTATGTTTCTGTATAGCTTTTTAGTACGTTACTCTTCCTGTGCAGCTTTGTGAAAGAATCAAATATTCTTTGAGCTTCCCATGTTACCCAGTGATCCAGAGTCCAATTTCTCAGTAAAAAGATACTGGTACTTTCCATTTAATATGTCCAGACTGTGTTTTACTTTTATGTTAATGGAACCATAGTTAGTTCCTGTGTCTTTTACTTGAATGACAATGTATTTTCTGCAAAGCTGGGAAAAGAATTACCTATCTGTGATTTTCTTTACCTGAGTTCCAGATTTATTGGGTTTTTTTAATCCTATACACGTTTGGAACTTGGTTTCTTTTGCATTGTCTTCTAAAAAAAATAGATTAAAGCCTTTAACTTTATACATACTTTATTTGATCTCAGCCCTACCATAGCTTAGTAGTATGTAAAAAAATTGTTCTTGATGGTTCTTCAGTAACTTCCATGAAAATAATTTAACTCTTGCAAAATACTGAAATAATTGAAATTTTCATTACTTTTTTCTTTCTTTTTCTCCTAGAAGTTGAATTAAAAGCCACATATTATTTCTTCTTGTGCCCTGGTTGACAGGCTCAGAATCTAAAGAAGTTTCAGGGCAAAACATTTATTTACCTCAGAAGCTTCCCCTTCAAGTCAGTTGACAAGAAATTTGGAAGTTTAGTTTGAAAAGTCTGATACTTTGTTTATGAGAAGGCAAATGGATCTGTTCAAAGGTTCTTCTTTTGACTCTGGAAATTCATTGAAAGACTTGTATGAGCAGGGTCTTAGAGGTATCCATATCTAAGAATTGAAATACAAAAGCAAAAAAACAAGACTTCTTTGCATTGCTAAATCTCTAATTTACAATTAAATTAATGGCTTATACTATTTTTATGTCTTCAGTAACATTATCACCTTCTTATAAAGAGAAGATTGTTTAAAAACCAGTCATCTATAACTTCAGTTGAAAGAGTGGTGACAAATCAATGGGAATTAGTGGACTACAACAAAATAAAAAATTAATTTTCTGCAAGGGGACTTGCCTAGCAAAGAGATCCATACTTAGTATTCCTGACAAAAGCTCTCTCTATTGTTGCTAACTGTTCTGGTGCATAAGCTTTTACAGTAATATTTTTGGTTACGAGTATACATCTAAAATTTTTCCAACAACTTAAAATATAATTCCCCTTTCTTTAATGAATTCTCTGTCTCAGAAATATATATTTTTCTCTACAATCAACATAGTCATCAAGAATAGACACTAAGAGCTGATAATGCCTCAGTTATTATTCTAATTACATCTTTTTGATGAGGCACATAAAACAAGTGGAAAAAACTTCAATACAAAACCACTTTTTGCAGCAAAGTACTTAACAATATACAAAGCATTTAAAATATGAAAGATACTTTTCTTTAAGGCTGCAATCTGAAGTTTAGTATGACCATTCAGAGTGAACACAGAACTTGCTGAAACACCACACTCTTGCCTCCTAAATCTATGTTTTGAACCATAATGGAAAACTTCGACATTTTTTCACCATGTACCAGATGGCTGTTTAGCCTGGACAAAAGGAGATTCAGGGGGGACCTTATCACTCTCAAGAAATAAAGAGGTAGTAGTGAGGTGGGGATAGGTCTCTTCTCCAAGTAACAGAACAAGAGGAAAGGCCTCAAGTTGCACCAGGGAAGGTTTTGATTGGATATTAGGAAAGCTTTCTTCCACTGAAAGGATAGTTAAGCATTGACACAGGCTGCCCAGGGAAGTGGTGGAGCGCCACTTCTGAAAGTATTTAAAAGATGTGTGGATATGGTGCATGGATGTGGTTTAGGGGTGAGCTTGGCACTGTTAGGTTAATGGCTTGACTTGATGATCATAAGGATCTTTTCCAACGTAAATATTCTGTAATAAAACTGCCCAGGCCCAGTAACCATACCTTTTTGATTGGGATGGTAAATCAGTTTTGTGGAAGCACAGAGAGGAGGCTGGGTATACCTTTGGGAATTGGCTGTGAAGCAGGGAATTATTTCCCACAGCTTTGTGAGACCAGATACCAAATTATTTACCTCTCTAACGTAGTCCCATTTATTTACAGACATCCTCCTTATACTAAGGGCATCATTTTGTATAACTGGGGACTGTCCAGGGAAAAGAAAAAAAACTCATCAGAAGATGCTATTGATGCACTAATATGCTTCCTTTGCTAGTGAGGGGGAGGAGGAGAAAGAATCCTCCAGGTCAAATTCACTCAGGACTTAATTTCCATCGTCCTTTAAAAAATATCCAAACCAACATCAAAATTGTTCAGGTATGGCAAAACCGCAATGTGTGCTGGGGGATGGAGTGGGACATCAAGCACAAATCCCACTAGTTATTTACTAAAATGGGAAAAAAACACTGGCAAAATCTCTCTTACCTACTGTGCTGAAGCAGCTGAGATTCACAGAAGTCTTTTTCATTTCCCACAGAGTGTCATTGCACAAACATTCATTTGGTGGTTCTGAAGAGCCATCCCATTAAATACACCGAATCCTACATCTAAGAAAATTTTTGTTGCCTGAGTAAGCATGTCTCAAGTTCCCAGTTAAATCTTGGAGGATAAAATTTTGATATGTAAAACCTTCTTTACCTTAGGTGGATAATATTCCTTAGAAATTCAGGCTATTTAGGTGGGTTACATACTTCAGTGCACCAGCAGTTTTACTGCCACCTCCAAACCCAGTAGCCTTGAAACAGTATCAGTTACCCAGGGAGAATCACTAGGTTAAAATATTGTTGGAGATGGGTATTACCTGCCACATCACTCTCCCCTTAACAGTCCTATTTGACCCATAAAAAAGCCATGTGGTTGCTGATGCATAATGGTGAATTACCACCTAATAAATAAAGCAGCCTCTCCCCTAGCTACACTTGTCCCAAATGTATTAACACTGTTCAAATGTATTGAGAGAGAAGCTGCCATATGGCATGCTGTGACTGATACAGCTCATGCTCTCTTTAGGATATCCAGTACTGCAGAATCCCAGGAACAATTTGACTTTTCTTGGGAAGGACTACAATGTACTTTCACTGTCCTGACTCAGGGGCTTTTGCATAGCCCTACCTATCTGCCAAGGGTTAGTGGCACAACATCTGGAGAATAATAACATCTCTCCAGATTGTAAATTTTTCCATTACATGGATCTTACTGTCATCACTGGGCTCACTGAGCAGGAAGTCAGAGAAACTCATAGCAATATTTTAGACATCATGAAAAACATAGATGGGTGATCAATCTCAAAAGATTATTAGATATTATCTCAAAAGATAATATAAGATTCCACTACAGAAATTATGTCAGATACCCTGATATGTTGCCTGAAGTGTCTAAACAAACTATCTTATTTATGCCTGAATAAAAAAAAAAAAGGCACAAACTTTGTTGGAATTCTGGATTATGGGACACAATTTTGCCCCACGTCTCATGGATCTTATGGCTGTTGTATCATAGATGCAAGAAAAAGGCCTCAAATTGTGGGAAAAGGAAAAATCAACTTTTGTACAAGCCAGACACACTGCCTTACATGCTGTGTCTTTGGGGCCCATATTTGCCAATAAACCTTTTGAATTTTAAGCTCAGTGCATATGATAATACTGGACCTAGTAGAGCTTTTGGCAATGAGGGACGGGAATGCAATCCTTCATGGGTTGCAGTCCCAACTCCTCTCTACACCGAATCAAAATTGCAACCTTTTTTAAATACTACTTTTAGCTGCATATTGAATATTGTCAGAAGCTGAAGAGATGACAAGGCATTGCTCTAACTGTCAGGCTACCTGTCCTGCCAGGGTGTCCAATGACACCAACTGTAAGGACTGGAAAATGCAGGTGGTATGAAGTGGAAATTATGTACCTCCACACCTGCTAAGCCAAATGTACAGGTTTGGTTGGGGCATATAGTTAATTGTCTTCATAATAACTTGCATGGTGCAAAGTTTTGGATTTATCCTGAAAAAGAGCATTGATAAGATGAGGATATTTTGTTTGGGGCTGAACAGTGCTTACAGAGTCAAGGTCTTCTTTGCTTCTCACACTGCTCTACTAGCAAGTGGCTGAGAATTAGAAGCTGGAAGAGGATGCAGCCATGTCAGCTGAGATGATGGCATCTTGGGGACAACACTGGAGAATGGACAAAGTGATGCACAGGCATTGAGAAGTGATTAAAAAGTGGTGAGAGGAACCAAGCTGAGAGAAGAAGGAGCAGGAGGAGGTGATCCAGATGCAAGAGCCAGGACTGCCCTGGAGCCCCTTTCAGGAGACCATGGTGGAGCAGCTATTTCCCTGCAGCCTGTGGAGAGAACCACACTGGAGCAGATATCTACAGTGCAGCCAGTGGAAAGGACCATGCCAGTGCAAGCAGATATGCCCCAAAGGAACTGTGCAGGACCCCACCCAGGTGCAGTTTATTCCTGAAGGGCTTCAGCCCATGAGGAAAATCTACACTAGAAGAGGGGAAAAGCATGAGAAAAAGGAAGCAGAGAGGAACTGCTATGGTCTGACAGCACCATTTGTCATTCCCCTTGCATCCCCAAGGGTCAGGTGGAAGTAGACAAGTGGAAATGAAGGAATAAAGTTGAGCTTAGAAAAACACAGGAATAGGAGTATGGTGGTTTAGGTTTGGCTTTGTTTCTCAGTATTCAAATCTATTTTAATTTGTAATAAATTAAATTAACCTTTGCCAAGTTGAGTCTGTGCTGCCTGTGACAGTGATTGACAAGTGATCTCCTTGTCTTTGTTTCTATCCAAAAGTTTTTTCATCTCATTTTCTTCCTTTGTGCCATTGAGAGGCAGGAATGAGAGGCTGACTGGGTGGGCATCTGGAAGCTGCCAAGATGTCTTGGTTTGAAAAGACAGGTGTCTGCTAAAGAAGACAGGAGCCTCTCTTGAAATGGAAAATGTAAACCCCCTCCCTCTGAATTATTATAATTTTGAAATTAAGGGGCTCTCAGGCAAAGATATGAGAGTAGGAATAACAGTTCTTTTTTAGGAAATTAAAAATAAAAATGCAGTAATATAAAGCAACACTGACAGAGTCAGAATAGGATCTGGCACCCTGTTGGTCAGGGTGTTGGTAGCAGTCCAATTGAATGGTGGCTGCAGTCCTCCTGCAGTGACAGATGTGGTTCTGTTGGAGCAGTGATCCTGTAGAAGGCTGTAGTTTTCCTCTGAAGGTCCAGTGGTGGTCTAGATGGGCCTGGTCTTGCTCTGGGAATTCAGCTGGAGAAGGCTGACTGTGGTGTTCCAAATCTCAGATTATATCCAGGTAGGAATGCTTGGCTCCTCCCCCTGGGCAGACCATCTCACAATGGGATGATGTAATTTTATCAGTCATGCAGTGACACTCAATGGCCCATTAACAGAAGATATCTCCCCAGAAGGAGCATGGGTCGTGGAAGAGATAAATGAAACTGCTCCACCTAGCTTTAACAGCTGACCCATTAACAGAAGATAACTGGCCCCCCTGGTTCTAACAGATGGCAATAGAATACACACGCCTGGCCACACCTTGCATTGTAACCTAAGACACAAGGTCAACACATCACAAGCATGGATACAGTCACAACTACATGCATAGTGCATTGTCTTCTCCACCTAAAATGCTACATGCACTCATTTTGGAACTATAGCTTTATGAAGAAAAAGGTCTGGGAATGCATTTTCCAAGGGACTATTCAAAGTGAAGCCCACAAAGCTAAGTAAACTTGACTCCAATCAGTGACAGCTGATTAAAGAACTTGAAATGCCCAGACCTCTATGTCAGTGCCTTGAGAAGAGAGGGCCCCTGAAAGAAGAGAAAATGAATTAAATGCAAGACATTTTAAAAGCAAGCAAACAAGGATATAATTATTAAACATTAATTTAATGTAAATATATTAAATGGGTATTAAATTCAAAAATCATGAAGTTTCATAAAATATTTTTCTTACAATATTAATTTCCTATCAATTGTGTTCTAAAAAATACTTTGATATCTTTTCTCAAAAAAAAAAGCCTAAGAAATACATTAAAATCTTCTAAATTGCATGTCTCACATATTGTTTCTTCTTTGTGGTATGTGGTTTCATATTTCAAAAAAGTTTTGTAACTTCTTCATTATTACATAAATTCATTATGAATTCTATTTTTTAAAATATCAGTCTTCATGTTGCTTATAACCTTGTGTCACACAAGTGAAGAAAAGCAAAGCAATACCTTCAAAATTCCTTCAAACTGGTATTTAAATTTTTAGTGAAAAGGAGTGTAGCTTAAAAAAATCTGAATAACAGGTAAGGTAGGGTGTGCTGTGTTCTATGCAAGAAAGGATGCCAGAAATTCTCCAGGAAATTATAATGCTTCAGTCACATCAATTTGCATTATTTTGAATATAGATTTGAGCTGTAACATTCCAGCTCAAATTCCAGCAAAATCTGAATCACACATCACAGATTGAATTGTCATACTTCATTTCAAAACTTCATCTCTCAAAATCCTTCTCAGCTGCCTTTCAGACATTCAGTCATAGCAGTTTTCAGCATGACATGCAATTCAAGTGTAGGCAATAGTAAGAATTATCCTTGAATAATATCCTTGAGTGAGAGATATTCTGAGTTATTTCACTTGTGTAAAAATCCCTGTGAAAACTACTGCATTAGTCCCACTGTCTCCATATTGGGGAAAAAAGGAAAATCCCCTAGTTCTCTTGTTTTTCCATTGGTGCAAGCAATGTGGCGTGTTTGATTTCCATGCAAAAAGAATTATAAATTCTTGAAAGTGAGTTGCATTTTCATAAATTTTCACATCAGATTTCTTTTTATACGATTCACAATTTCCCAATTTTCCATTTCAGTTTGGAGCTATGTTTTAGAAATAACTATGAAATTTCAAGTGAAAGATTTTAGAGAACATAAGTTCACTTTTCTGCATTCCTGTGTTGCTCATTCATGTTTGCCGAGAGTACTGTTATAGGTGAATTATTGCTCAAACACTTGGCATTCTGTTTCACAGTTTTTATAATGTAGAGCTCATACAGAACTCATACTTCTCTTACCTATTATCACTTTTGTCCTTTCATGACATATATTTTAAACATAATGAATAGCTCTACCATCACATTTTTGTTTATTTATTGTATTTTTTGTTTTACCCTCTTATTTTTCTCTGGTCTTAATTACCTCTTGATAATTAGGACTATAAAAGAAAAATTTTTTCTCGTATATTGGAAAGTGAAAGTAAAAATAAAACTGCTGAGGAAAAGGGAAAGAGTTGATTTCTTTATTTGCATATAGAACAGGATGGGTTCCTTCCTTCCTTCCTTCCTTCCTTCCTTCCTTCCTTCCTTCTCTTTTCTTTTTTCTTTTTCTTTTTCTTTTTCTTTTTCTTTGAAGAGCTGACCAAGCTGAATTGCAGACTGATTTGACAACTTGTTAAACCTTTGATAAATGTAGCCTCTGTACATAAGTAATTCTGGTAAATATATGAAATTATTAAAATAATAAATGTGAGACTAATATTCTGATAAATTGAAAGATACTGCTTGTATAATGAAAAATTATGGTTTAGCCTATAAATAAAAGTAGCTTGTTTGTCTCAGCTGTTTTCTTTTTGGAAACAGGCCTTTATGATGGTGGTACACTACATAAATCTTATATATTTTAGCACAACTGTCTCTTGTACACTGAGTTATTTTCTGAGGAAGTGCTGGCCTGTCTAGGTAATTTTAAAAGTGGATTAACTGAACAGTTTCTGAAATTCCATATTTCTTCCTATTCAGGAGCTTGTCTGTGGACTACAAGATACTCTGGTACTATAAAATCCATTGTCATTTAAATTGCCTAATTTTATAAAAAGCAACTTAAAATAAAAGGAAATGATGAAAAATCAGAAAGAAGCTATTTCAGGTTTTTACTTAGTCCAGTTTGCAGTCTATGTTGTGTGTCTTTTTTATCTTGTTAGCATTTCAATAAAAGAATTCCTAAAAGACTTAATGAACTATGAACTTAATGAACTTAAAAGACTATATGAACTAAAATATAACTGTACCTGCAACAGGGAATGAGAAAAGCCATCTAAAACCTATTTCTATCAAAATAATCTCAGAGATTAAAAAGCACGTGGTGGTTCACATTTTAGCAACATACCTTATATGCTTAATTCTTTGGCGAATATAAGATTTAGGACACTAACCATTGTATTTGAAACTAATAACTCAAATTATGAGATAGGCCACAAAGATTGAAATAAAAAAATAGACTCAGTCTATAACCATGTGCCTCAAACATGCTGAAAGTATTTATATATGTTGGCTTTTTTTATACAGATGTTCATAACTCTATACTAGAATTTAGGCCAGTATAATTCTCTTTCCTACATTTTTTTTTTAATTTTCCAAAGCAACAATAGAGTGAGAAAAGGCCATTTTTGCTGAGATATTCTTCCACTTCTGCATATGTCATCCTAGTGAAAGGAAAACAACTAGTACTACTGATAAAGGAAGATGGAGCAAGCTGTCATTTAGTGAACATTCAGAGTACACTGTCTTCTTCTCCAACAGAACATTACCCAGTTATTAACTTCCTTCATCTCTTCCTCAGAATTTCAGTACAACTTTCACTGTTTCTTTCCATTTTCAGATCTCTCTAAGAGTTTTCAATAGCATCATGCTTTGTCTTTGCATACGTCTGCATCCACTTACACTGCCCATTGTCTGAGTTCCTTCTGATATAGCTTAAATTATAACTTTCCACTACTGTTTGTTTGTTTTTATCTTTTGCCCTTATGCAGGACTTCTAACAATAGAAAAAGAGAAGGCATGAGAAAGGAGAAACGAGAATCACCAGAGGGAATAAGTGTGTTCCAAAAGGAATTTAATGAAGTTCAGCAAGAAGAAATACAAAGTCATGCATATGAGAGCAATGCCATATATATGCTAGGGGCCATCCAAAGGGATATGGTGATCCTGGTGGGCACAAAGTTCCACCTGAGCCAGCACTATTCAGCCCTTGCCAGAAGGAAGGCTAATGGTACTCTTGGTTACTTTAGAAAGGTACTGCCTGCTGTTGGAGGTTGTGTGTTCCTTCTTTTTTTTATTCAGCACTGGTGAGGTCACACCTGGAATATTGTGTGTGCCCAGCTCTTCTGGGCTCCTCAGCACAAAAGACACATGCACGTACTGGAAACAGTCCAACAAAAGATAACAAGGATGATTAAGGGACTGAAACACCTCACATATGAGGGAAGTCTGAGAGAACTTGGACTGTTCTGCTTAGACAAGCGAACACTCACAGGGTATCTTATGAATGTGTATAAATACCTGAATGAAGGATGCAGAGAAGATGTCTCCAGTGGTCCCAAGTGACATGATCAGAGGCAATGGGCACAAGCTGAAACTCAGGAGGTTCCATGCGAACATCAGTAAACATTTTTTTTACTTTGAGGATGACTAAGTGTTGGCACAGGTTGCCCAGAGAAACTGTGACAACTCCATCTGTGGAAACATTCAAAACCCATATGGACATGGTCCTGGGCAACTGACTCTAGATGGCCCCACTTGAGCAGGATGGGTGATAGTCTATTCACTACTCAGTAAAGTTTTGAAAGCCAAAAGGTAGTTAGCATATGACTGCTTACCACAAACCACAGAGGCTGAAGTAAACTCTGCGCTTAGAGAGGTATTACACTCTAAATTTTCAGAGCCTAATAAACACTTTGACTTACAAAGGCAGTGGGAACCTTGCTCTTGACTTCATTAATACAAGTTGTTGGTAAAGAGCAGGATCATTAAGCTGCAACACCCAAAAAGACTAATATAAATACAGGCTATTGTTCACTCCCAGTTCTATACTGTTCTTAATCTCAAGAGACCCACTACACTCTTACAGAAACACTTGAGCCAATAACAATGAATTGCAGTAAAACCCAGTTTGCAGTCCGGTCGTTAAAAACAGCTAAGATAAACAACCTGATCAATCAAAATCATGTGCTATGATATTTCAGACTATTTTTTCCAGATCATAACTATATAGAAATGTTAGGCTTAAAGGAAAAAAGAAATAAAGAAAAGAAATAAACCCACATTTTTATTGCTTTTGTTTTAAAAAAAATTCTATCTATAAAAAGGCATTGTGATAGAAAAGCAGGTAAATCTCATACAGTCTTGAGTGTGAGGTACCATATGTTGTACTATGTACTTCACAGCTATTTCACATGTAAAAGAATGACTTGTTTAGCTCCATGTCATTGTGTTTCACAGCACTTTTTTAAAGGCCTTAAAATTTAATTCTGATGAGATAGAAACAAGCAATCTCATTAGTACTGAAAAGAGACTATAGAAACAATTACCTGTATATTCCAAAATGATACTAAGCACACACTGGGCACACATATGCATGCACCAGTTTTGCAAACAATAATATATATGTATATCTGTTAAACATAGTTATAAAGTATTGTTCTAGATGTATTAATTGGCACAATTTTATCTGTTTTTCACATTATAATAATGAGGAAGCTGAGCAGAAAAATAAGAGTTGTTTAATCCTAAAGTACTTTGTAGTGTTTGTCTTATTGACTAGCAGAATATTTAATTCCCATACAGGGTTGATTGATGCATATGCCTTTGTTATTACTTCTTAACTTGCTTGGGTCAAGGAGTCTCTCCATCTTGCATAATCAAAGAGAATACAAATGCAGATGCAACAGAATACTGCTGACATTTTTAGAAAAAAATACTTCATGCTTAAGATAAACCGGTATTATTTAATGGAATAAAGAAAATATGTATGTTGTCAATAATACACTCACATTAATTTAGAGTAATAGAATAAAAATGATACATAGGAATTCGTAATGATTATCCTTCCATAGAGACAAATATTAGAAAAGGGGAAAGATTTATTAGGTCACCTAGTATGTTTCTTCACCAAATTATCACACAAGTATTTTGTCCAGTCTCACTTTAACTGACTGAAGTGCTGCAAAATTCCTCAATTTCTAGAGAATTTATTCTGTTATTCAACAGAGTAATAGAACACAGTTTTCTTGGAGACTTTACCTTAATATTCACTTTTTTTCATTGCTCATTTTTATCCCATTTTCTTAATTATGCCTCTAGGATCTACTTTGTTTTCTAAATGCAAGCACTGCAAATATTTACAAACAACTTCATATCCTTATCCCTCAGTGTGACCTCTTCATTTTCCTTATTCCAGTCAAGTTTGTAATGCAGTTTTTAAAATTCAAGTGTTCAAACACATCCATAAAAGAAAAAAAAATAGTAAAAGGATGTCCATAGGAAGGTCATAGTGAGGATACTGAAAGCAAAGTACTTGCTGAAAGTACTTCTCATTTCTAAAAATAAAAAATCTAGCCAAACGGTCCAGAAATGCTGGATATTTTAATTGTGAGTGTTGGTCATATAAAAGAATTCACTATTTTTTTCAATATATGAAAACAATTTACATAGCTTAAATTCTAGAGATCGGTTCAACTTCCTCACTGTAGAATATTTACATGTAGAGCACTATTCGAGATGACCTACTTTATCTTGATTTGTCTGTTATTCCAAACATGCCCAAATCTCCTGGAAAGTCTTTTTATCAATTAGTCATGGATCAAGACACTTAGGGTTTCTCATGGTAGAGGTACTTATGGGTTTGATGATGGGACTGAGTTTAGTGACTGTAGACACAATTCGAAAATACTAAAATAAATCCAATTTCAGAATAACAAACACTGTTTAAAGTCACTGCTGTAGGAACTGTTTCTGTAGGTGTTTAAACAGAGGTATAACACAATAATAATATTAAATTCTGAAAAACAACCTTTACTACTATGACGTTTTTATTACTTATATTTAATGATGCTTTGATCAGTCCTGCATTGTATTTTCCTATTACTGTAGAGCTATAACTTTTCCAGAGTTATTTCTGAAGTGTTACTTCCGAATTATAATTTTGCAAATGATAATTGATTTAATATATTATTTTGGCCTAGAGTATTTTATAATAATTCATGTTTTTTTTAATAGCAGAACAGCTGTTTTTAAGTCAAAGAAAAAATAATTATTTGTTTGAATTTTTAAATGCATGGGCTTAATCAGTAGCTATATAATTTTGTTTATTTACTTGTTTGTTTTTGTCTCAACAAAGCAGATATGCTTAATCTGATGAACTGTTGAGTATTTAAAACATACAAGAAGATAATAATTTATTGTCAGGAACTTTTTACACAGAAAGTGTTTAATGCATTGAGTGCATTAATTTTGAATAATATAGGTGCAGCTATCAGCCAAACAATAGAGTAAAAATAAAAATTTAGGGCATGGAAGAGAGAGTTCTGTTCAAATGAATATGCCTTGGCAAACATGAATAAAAACATTAAAAAACCCCAGCCAACCAAAAAACCCTCCCTCAGAATAAAGCAAAGACAAAACAGTGCCAAAAACAAAACAAACAAAAAAAAACCTACTAAAAAAATCCCAAAACTACCCATATACAATAAAACTACCTCAGTTTATTGCTCCCTTGACCTTCTGGTAGAATAGACTTTTTTTCCTGCAACTATTATTGTTGGAAGTAAAGATTGGATTACAAATTAGTTTCCTTACTTGATCTGGGGACTTCATCTGGCATCTGTTGTAACTCCTACATTTCTGTGATGTCACATAAATAATAATTACATGCACCTTCTCTAAAAAAATTCATCTCTATTTTCCTTTGCAGCATAGCTTGACAGCTATTTCACTTGAAGTTAATTTTCTGAGATTCATAGCGAAGCCTCTTAGTATGAATGTATCAAATAAAATTTGCATTTTTATTTCACCACTCCACAGACATAACACACATTTTGGAAGACTGGGATGAATCTGTGCCTTCATTTTCACATCCATTTTATTGAACTATTGACTCTGCTGGTTTTACCATTGCTAAATTCCCTCTATCCATGGTCCACCTTGATTTTTGATCCTGTAAGTAATTTGGTATTAGACCTTTAATTTCTAACATAGTTTAAATTGATTGTGCTCCATTTGGTTGGTTGATAACTATGCTTAATTGAGATGTATCTTTCATATTTTAGATATAAAAAAGTTATCACATGTAAATTCAGTTACATACGTTGATTCTGGTGTTACAGAAGTGGACCTTATTTACGGGACAGAAAACTATGAACAAAGAAATATCTTGCTAGGTAAATAAAGATATTTGTGAATTGGTATTATTGCCTATTCAACAGCTTAAAAGTATTTTTTACTGTAAAAAATTTACTTTTTTTTTCTTGAAAAAATCCATGCTAAAAAAGCTTGACAGAAGAAAGAAGCCATTTCACCTTAATTCATAATTTGTCTATTACAGTACCAGGGTTTTTTCCCCCCTTCAATTTGTATAATAATGATTAGATTATTCCAATGTTTTTCTCAACATTTAGCATCCAGCACAGTTCACTTGAGTTTTTCTTGCCTTGAGAATTCAGCTACGGAAATATTCTGTTGGCTGATTTGCCTGACAAATCCTTTCGGCTGAACTTCAGTATGCATAGGAAACAGCTGTTCAATTACTGACACTTGCTAAAAGAGAACCTGAATAATCACAAACCACTATACTATTTGCCTTTAGCCCTTTGCTGACAATGGTACTTGACTAAGCAGTGAAAATCTTTCTTCCCAAGATGATGCATCTCGTAAAGGAGCATATAAACAAAGAACATGCATCCACTTCAAACACATGAGAGGACATAAAAGATTATAGCAATATTATTTACACAACATTCAGCCACACGTTGCTAAATAATTTTCCCATGATCTGCTTTGAATGTTCTATTTAACTGCTCATATAAATTTTGAACATGCGTATAACATGCGTCATGAGAAATTACAGTTTCTTGTTCACGAGATGTGTTTGCATATGCATGCTGAAAATTAGACCACAATATTCTTCAATGCATATCCTTTGTGCTAAACCTTGTAATTTTTACTCTATTGTTATCGAGACTCAACACACCAAAAAAAAAAAACCTCATGGAAAATTCCCTATACTATCTTAAAAGTAAAAAGAACAGAATCCAACTATTTTTTTTCATATTATATGACAAACACAGTTTCATGAAAATGTTTTTCTTACTTATTAATGTTATTATCTTTATACATGAAGTAAGCAAAAATTATGTTTTATTTTTATATCTCTTTTCAATTTATTCAGTTGGTAAGATGAAATGACAAAGGTATATATGCATACCTCCTACAAGTAATACCAATATACATAAGACTAGTGGAAAATAATTTTATATTTTCCACCTAGCGATAATCTTAAATTCTTAATCTTTGTCTCTACTCAGAGAAGTCCTAAAATATCCCCAAAGAAAGAGGCTTTTCTTTTTCCTAAGTGCATTGATTTTTCCTCCCGCCTCATCTCTCTTTACATTTTTGTTCTTGTTGTCTTCAGTTGGAACTTCTGAGATGACCTTTCTATTCAAAAAACACACCCCAAACAAAGAAAAAGCCCTACAACTTCTGCTGTCCCCAAGATAAGTATTACAGTTTGTCTGTCAAGAGAGAGGTATGTTTACCAAACAGATATGAGATCTGAGCAGCCAATGCCATCTTTATTCAAATAACTATCCTATTGATCAGCAGGCCTCCAGATTACCAATTTGTCCTTGTTATTCAGGAAAATATAATTCCTTCCTTTTAAGTTCCTTATTATTATATAGTTTTACATAGAGATGCTCTTTGCTAATATATTGCACTCTTTTCAGAGTTGTTTCATACATGATTAGCAATCTGCACAATAAAAAAAAAATAAAATTAACATTTTAATCACCCAAATCCCTTCCCCATTTACGTATGTGACATTTTTCTATGCACTTATTTAGAATCAACTGTTATGATGGATATTTATGTCAATATAATCAAAGTTGAAGCCTGGATCCTATTTACATTGATTAAAAGTGCTGCCAGTGTCTTCTAACTTTTAGTTTCTAATGCCATAATTGTAAAGTATGACCATGTCATAAATGACCTCTGCATGCTGCAATTCAAAGGAACCTCAGACCACTTCAACAGCAGTTTCAGTACTTTAAATTTTCTTTACTGTTTATGAAAGTCTGCTGTCAAGACATACATACATCTCAAAGAAACAGTCAAGCCATCTCTGAACATTCAGTTTTAGAAGAGAAAAAAAAAATTCTCTCTTCCTCAGAGTCATATTTTTGAGTACAAAATACAGAAAGCTGCTAGTGATTTGTTTTACAATTGGTTATTTATTAACTTTTCCTTTCTCCCTAATATGTCAGTGTTTCAAACAACCTCTTTTTCAAACTCTCCTCTGTCCAAGATTATTGCCCTTGCTCTACTTCCTTCTTCTTCTTGTGTCCTCTCATCTCTTTTCAACATGAACAGTCTTTTCTTTCAAAAATTGCCTAACTGATGCATATCTATTTAGACTCTGAGCTGTTACCTTAAACTTAATTGCTTCTTTTTCAGACATGAAGAAGGGCTTGGGTGCCCAAAAGATTGGCTGTTTTTTTCCTGTCCAGCTTCCAGTCAGTCCAGTAAAAAGATACAGTCTGTAATGGCAGGGCCAGGGGCAGGTCTGGGGGAGCTGACAGCAATCCCAGGGCCTGGGGAGGTCGAGCTGCTGCCCCTGCCTTCCCCCATGGCATATATGTATAGTGATGATGTCTGCACAAGCTGTGGCATCCTGCTGTAGCATGCATGCTGCCATCTTTTCCAGAAAAGAAAAGCAAGCGTTTTACGGAAGGAAGAGAAGAGAAAAGAGAAAAAAAGAAGAGAAGAGAAGAGAAGAGAAGAGAAGAGAAGAGAAGAGAAGAGCAAGACAAAGAGGAGAGCAAGACAGAGGAGGCATCAGTTACCACCACTATGTACAAATGTAGACCTCAGTTTTAAAGTACATGTGTTGCCAAACTCGTGTCATTAATGTGCTCTTGATAAAAGGATGTCTCACTACTAATAAAATATCAGTTGTTATTGCTGAGGTTCAATAAATAAGGGACATAAATTTACTTGCTCTATCATTATCTAAAAATGAAGTAGGCAATAAAAGTATAATCTCATTTGTATAAATTGAAAGGAATGTTTTAAGTATTTTAATTAGCAATTGACTAGATAACTACTACTATACTAAAATAAATGCCAATTAACAAGTTAATTATTTTTTGGCAATTATTGATACCAAATCAACCCACCACAGTTATTTTGTTAAACAACAGTTAAATCCTAAAAGTCTTTGCAAGTTTAATTTATCAATTACAGAGCAAAAGCACACATTTGTTGCTGGCATGGGTGGGTTACTTATGAGGAAAATAGATTTGGTTGGTATTACTTTCAAACTTTATTAAATTAATTTAAAAGGTTAGGTATTAAGTGTACAATGAACATTTTATCTAAATTAAATAGTTGAATTTAATTAATTTTTATAACTTTCATGCAGCTTCATGTAATGTTATAGCAGAAATAGTATCCCAGTCCTGAGAACTTGTCGTAGTTTGAGGGGGAAGTGAGTTTTTCAGGAAGTTGTGGTCAAGCCAATCAGTGGTCAGATTCTAATACTGGCACCTGTAGTGACCACTGATTGCATGGATACGCCTCTGAGAACACAGGAGGTTAAAAGCAGAGCACTCCAGAGAGACTCTCTCTTTGGTTCCGGTCACCAGAGGAGTGCAGGGCCTCCCGTGCCCAGCCACGGGCTGGGTGCAGGAGGGAGGGAACCATGCAGCCAGGCAGAGGTAGGCCGGTGCCCTGGAGAGAGAAAGGGGGTGAGGGAATGGAGCGAGGCCAGCTCAGGATGGTAGGGTGGAGAACTGCTGAGGTGTCTTCTGTCCCCCCCCAGGGAGAGACTGCTGCTTTGAAATTTGATATCATGTGCCAGCAGCATGCCGCAGAGCAGAAAGGCGGG
>VXBC01001847.1:338515-397539 GCA_013399945.1 Ploceus nigricollis | reverse complement strand
TGGGGGTCTATGGTGCAAGAGAGACTCCTCTCTCCCTTGATGAATTGAGAATTGTTTCTTTGAGTGATGATGATTTGATTGGGAACCTGAGGTTTTGTCAGATTGTGAAAGGGTGGAAATTGGGGGAGGAGGAGAAATTATTTTGGAAGTTTTTCATTCTGTTTTCTGTGTGTGTTTTCTATGCTTTTGTAGTTTAATAAAGTTTTTTTTCTTTCTATCCCTAAGTTGAAGCTTGCTCTGCTCTGTTCCTGGTCACATCTCGCAGCAGTTGTTGGGAAGAATATATACTCATGGGTGCACTGGCATTGCGCCAGCACAGAGCTAAACTGTTTGCTCCTCTCTCATAATTTACTATTTTATTTAAAGAGATGTATAAAATCAATATGAGAAAATTACTTATTTCTTGACTACATCCATCCTTCATTACATATTATGAGTTTCTTAGGATATACCATTACATTCTTAATGTTCATAACAAACTCTTCCACAGACAGACACTTTCATGTTAATGAGTTTTTATATGCAAAAACATTTGTTTTGTGTAATAAGAAGTTATTCAGAGGATGTTATACAGAGAATAACAAAACAGATTAAAATATAATGGTTAATAAGGACAGTAATTTAAGGCAAAATGACTAGATATTTGCTTCAAATATTTCATTCAATTATTATTGCAAACAAAGCGACTGGGAAGATAAAGAAATAAAATATCTATCAAATTAAAACACATGCAGACCTCTTAATACAGCTAATAATTGCTTTTGCAATCATATGACTTGACATTGGAAGTTTCATGATGCTTTTTTCTTTATTTCTTTAACCTGTATTATTAGAATAATTATTGGGGATTTGACATTATTATTAGTAGTGGTAGTAGTATACATATAAACTTATCATGTTTCATCTTATAACAGGAAACAATAAGAATCTAATTCATTATTTTAACTCTGCATTTTTATGAAGACATATTTCTCTTGTGGTGGATTTGCCTAATTCCTGCTTGAATTGCTATAAAGAACGTACACTAAAAAGCAAACCCGTTCTTTCATAGTATTTACATTTCTGGTTAGATTTATAGTTCATACCATAGAATCAGGTGTGGAGTTTTTTAACAGATCAGTATGTTAATAGCAGAATTGTAGTAGAATTGTATTTAAAATGCTTGGTTATTGCTTCAAAGAGTTTATAAAGTTTTTTAATTTATGCAAGTATTTATTTGAGAAGCATGCAGCAACAGATTAAAGGGGCAGGTTTTTGTTTATGTAGCAGGATATATGAATCAAGACCATAACCATGCCTTCAGAGCTCTTCTAGTTCTAGTTTTGTCAGCTTGTTGAAGCTTGTGCTGGATGTTCTTAAATACTGAGACAATCTTTGCATAAATACTTTATTCTTTTTAGAGCTTAAAAACTTAAAAAATACAATTTATTTCTGTTAAAAATTATGAGACATAATAAATGCAAGCCAGTTAGAATTGATTCAATTGGACATTGCCATAACTAGGCATTCGTTTATTTGCAGGCAAATTTCCATTCATGATATCTTCCTCCTAATAAATAATAATAATTATGCATTAGATTAAATAAAGCAGAATATAAGTTAAATTGTGCTTAAGCAAGTAAATAAAGATTTCATAAATAGCTTTTATTTTCAGTCTGTTTATTTTCCTTTTCAAATATGTGATAAATGTATTACTGGTCTCAGTATACATTTTTCAATGGTTGGTTTAAACAAAGGAATTAACCATGAGTGGTGAATTTTCTCTTTTTTATGCATAATAAATAATGTCTGAAAAAAATTTGGGGATTGTCTAGAGCTATGAGTTGCCTGTTTGCTTCCTTCTCCCACAGCACCTAATGAGAAATTTTTCTTGAGAAAAGATGCTACATGTTAAATGATTCCCAAGCAACACACCACTTCATGAGCACAAGGTTTCCTGACACCTCAGCTCCTCTCTTCCCTAAATCTGAACCAGATGATGGATGAATCTTTTGCCTACTAAAAAATATGACTCCAAAGATACACATTCTTTAGGTTAGCTGGACTCAAATGCAGTGATTTTAGGGTGAAAATACCAAAATAATAGATTAAGTTTTATTTAAAAATTTCTTACTAAGGAAGTTAATAAGAAAAATGCAATAATAATAGTTAAGTGCATCAATCTTTCTCGCCTTCCCAGAAGCCTTTCTTCTATCTCCAAGTGATGCTGATGCAAAGGCAAGATTTTCCCGGTGGATCTAGGGAAATCAGCAACAATATTTTAGTTGAAACTCCTGGTGAGGGCAACTCTCATTACAGCCATCCAAGGGACATCTAGAGGCCCTTTGATTTGTTTCCAATGCAAATGAATTATTTTAGTATTTGTAGCGGAACCTGCAAGACATTTCTTCTCAACAACAGCTTTTGGAACATTGTTGCATCACATCATTAAATGATTCCCAGAATTTGGGAGAGCAGAAGTGATGAGTTCCTAGGTTTCTTTGGGGTTGTATTTTCTTTTATGACAGCTTCTGGCTGGATGCTGGTATTCCATTTAATGTTATTTTCTTTTCAAAATGTCTGCCATGGCTTTGAGTGCAACAACAGCCTCATTTGCAGTCTCCTCTCCCACAGGGATTTAGCTGCTGGTGTTCAAATTTAGCTATAATATGAAACTCCTATGTAACCATGGATCAGATTTATGTTAAAGAGTGAGAATGAGCTGTGAGAAGCCTTGTGTGGATCTGGTCCCCCTCCTCCCTATGCTCTGGAGTTGCACTTGAGCTTGAATGGTGATCCTGACATGTTGACATGACTACCTGTGTTGACCTTGGGCCTCATTGCTGCAGTCTTGTCTGGCAATCAGAGAGCTGGTGGTTGAACCCGACTGTCATCACCAGACCTGCTCGGCTCTTGTTCAGTGTTGTGGGTCTGTGTTGCTGTTGCTGAGGGCATGGCCCTACTTGCCTTGCTGTCACTCTTGGCTCCTGATGCCAAGCCTTTCCAGAGCAATCCACTCCTGCTGCTCCCTGGGAATGTCAAGTGAACTAAAATAATAAATATTCCTTTGTTTTCCTCATAATAGTATGAATACTGTGAAAGTTCTTGTGACTTTGGACAAAAGGTGGTATTTCTTTCATTCAGATAATCCAGGTATCACAGGTATCACATTATCATTCAGACAATGTAATGTAAATGACTAAAGAAACCCAGCTGGTATTTTGGTTGTGACCCTAGCAGCCAACCCTGTTGGAGTGTGCAAAATAGGGTCTAGGTGTTTTGTTGTTTGGGTTTGCTTGTTTGTTTGTTGTGTTTGTTTGCTTAAGTTGGGGGGGTTTGGGGTGGGGAATTTTTTTCTGTGTGTTTTATTAGTGTTTTGTGGTGTGTTGTGCTCTTTATGTTTAACATCAAGAGTTCAAAGTGATGTTTTAAACAAAGGAATAAATTGGAATGGAACTTCTAAATACTATTCAGTGAAAATGTGCACCATATTAATTCTAGTGAAGGAGCTAGTTTTAGTTCTGGAGGAGACTTCAGCTACTGTGGAATAGCTTCACTAAAACCAACCCACTCCCTCAGTAGATTTGCTCAGGTAGAAAATTTAACTGTGGTAGAACTGATAGTATTTTATGTTCCTAAGAACATAACAAAAAATATATTTTAAATATGAGTCTTACTGCTGAGTTCACTCAGAAGTCATATACAATCAGAACAATGGTCTTTAAAACATGAAAAAAAATGAAATATGATTTTAACAGTATTATAGTAATCATATCTGAGTGAGTAGAGAGAAAAATATGCTTAAAGTGCTGCCAGAGTTTAAGCACGTATTAATTCTATTTGACTGTATCTACACTATCTAATTTTATTCTCATTTAGGAAAATATTTTGATGGTGTGAATCTTGGTAGAAAATTAATTTCACATTCTCAGACTTATTTTGTGATGCAACAAAATATGTCTGTAACAAAATTAATTTCATTTTAAGGGAGTTCAGTGACAGTCTTTGAATACTATATTATTCTATGAAGAAGCAAATAAAAATATAGCAAGTCTTATATAATGAATCAGATATATCATATATTTGCTTTGGTCAATTTGTTAGATCTAGCCAAATGGCTCAAAGATATTAAAAAAATAATTTGATCTAAGTCAGCAATGTAAAAACATGTATTTATATTCTCAAGAAATTAAAGAAAAAAAGGCAAATGACAAAACCCCAAAGGAAGTACTTTAAACTGTGATCTTTAAAATCTGAACTGTGTTCATTTTAAAGTTTAAATATTTTTCAAATATAACAACAATTTGCAAAAATCACAATTCCATTACGGACAATTGGTAAATTGTAAAGGTACCACCTTTGAAAAATCAGTTATCCATGGTGGATTGTTGTCCATTTCCCTCTTCTTGCAAATCCTGGACTACATCTGGTGTTAGAAGAACATGTGTTTGTTCGTGAGGGATCAAATCCAGCCATCTGACAGAGGTGAAGTTGCTGCAGCTCCAGGTGCACAGGTCCAAACAGTAGCAAGGCTGAGCACACACACACACCCCATACACAGCCTCATCTGTAGTAACAACCTTGGGGAAAAAAAACCAACAAAACTTTCTCTTGCACCCAGGCCTTCCCAACTACTTCCTGGCTAGCCCAACTTGGTCTTTGCCAGCATCCGCATGCTTACCTGCACACCTGCACTCATTCCAGGTGCTGGCACCACTGACACTCAAGTCTTTGGCCACAGGTCTAACTCCAGGTGCTCCATACATATATTTGGACACAGATGAGAGAGAAAAATAACTAGATATGGAATTTAATGACTTCTTGGAACATACTGCAGCTCATGCATGGAGTGTGGCCAGACAAGTGTACTGATCAGCAATCTGCTTACTTCAGTTGCCCCCTTTTATACCCTTGGTCCCCTCTTTTCCCATGTTTGTTCTTCCCCAAACCACTGAGATTCCTCCCTTTCCCTTCCTTTTTTACCTTTCTCTAAACATCCCATAATAATTGTAGTACATTCCTCAAACGTTCTGTCCCTACAGGTGTCCCAAATCCCCAGGTTAGTGGCTCCTACTCATTCTGTAACATGATGGGAGAACTGATCCTTTTGGTTCAGGACATGAGAGTAACCTCTGGACACCAGGGCTAAGGTTCTCCTGAGCATCGTTTTCCTGATGCTTGGGATTTCTCCACCTTCCATTGTGTCCTTACACCCCTTTTTAGCACGCACAGGTATATAACCTCACAAAGTTCTTTTGGGAGAAGTCAGGTATGTGCAAAAAATACCATGCATGAGAAACAAGAGCCACAAGCATTTTTCTATAATTTTATTACAGTCAAACATTGAGCCTATATAGTATTATATTAGGTAGGAAAAATTATTCTTATACAAACAAATTGCTTTAAATTTTAACAATTTCCATCCTTAGATCTGTAGTGATGAAGCAAATAGTGCTTTCAGTATGCTGAAACCTCCTGGTTTATCTGGTAGCAGTGTAGTCATCAGAATGCAATGCAAAGACGTGGAAAAGCATGGACCAGTTATCTGCATCAGATGCAGCAGCATAAACAAATTAAAAAGATTCTAAAAGAAACAACAACAACTAGAAGAAAAAAATAACTTTAAAAGGCATTTCAACCGTGCACAACTATAAGAAATTCAAAATTATTCTGTTTCAGTCATGACAGTCTTGTACCAGATACACAAAGGAAAAAAATGAGAACAATAAAACAGAATGAGTTTTCCAAAGAACTGTACAAACTGCTTCATTAGTTCATCATCAAAGAGAAGAAATATTTCAGTTTCATCCCTAGCTAGATAAATTCCCTTTTCAATTTCTACATTCACCTGTCAGTGGGTTTTTTAAGCTGTTTAGAATACCTGCTGATTGAATCTAGTCTTGCCTCCTGGTGCTTAGCTGCATTCCAGATGTTGTAGTTACTGAATTTGCTCCTCCTAAGTGGAACCTTACATTCAGTATTAAAATTTTCATTGGTGCAATGGATGAGAGTAACTATAAGACTCAGGAGAGAATTAATAACAGCATGCAATGATCAGAGATTTCTCTAAGATAGATGATAAAACCATTCACCAGTATTTGGACCTGTTCAAATATCTACCTGTGCTTCTTACCCATTCCCCTATCCTACTGAGAAGTTATGAGAAAAAATGTGGTTAAAGTTATATATGAATAAAGATTCTCTTCGTGTTTTAAATTGCATACTTACATGCATTGTAGGCATAAGCCATCATTAACCTAGTCCTTTTAGAACTGCAGGTCTGAAAAGAAAAGTTATGGAGCTTTTATTTTAACTACATTTATTTTATGCAGCTCTTCCTAGAGTTAACGTTGTCTGAGTTTCCATACCTGAAGCTGCTGTTGAGTCACATACCAGAAAAATATCTATGTGTTTACATTAATTTAAAAATCACAATTAAATGTGTTTAACCTATATTGCTTTAAAATTTACTCATATATGTACTTTCCTTTAAAGTACATAACATCATATTCCTTCCCTTTTTTTGACAAAAAAGGTATTTTTTTCTACTCATAAAAAGTTAAGTCCCTAGTCATTCATTGCTTATTATAATTTCTACATGCACTTTTTTTAGAGTGGCCATTAAACAGGATAAGAGTAAGAATCGTTTCCAATCCAGAATTATAAAAGATCTTGAGAAGTAGTTTCATCTACCCTGTGGTGTCTAGCACTTCTTCCTCCTTTTTCATTAAGCAAGAATAACATCTCTTTTTCAGGGAGATGTTTTCATATCACACATGCTTTCCTTCTCATGTTCTCACAGATAAAAATTGAAACCAGTACAGCAGTGTTTCCCAAACTTAGTTGACAGAAAGGGCTGTTGTTTGCTGTTAAATGTTTATTTCAGTTTATCAGTCCTTCAATATAGATGGCATTTGCAGATTTTAATGTAAAACAAATAGACAACAGTGGCCTCATGACTAAGGAATGATTAAAACAAGCTAAAATCAACAAAAGACAAGAAAGTCCAGAGAAGAATTTGCACCATTAGGTTAGTACAAAGCTCATGGCCTTTTACTAATAATGAAAAAAAAATCACCGTTGTTAGGCTACAATCAAAAGAGGCTGAAGCTGGGAATTTAGATCTTGGAATTAATTCCTAGCATCTCTTCCTTAAAGTAAAACTAAACAGTGAACACAGTTATGAATTCTTCTGAAGCGTCATCTGGCTTATATTATATCTTGACTCCAAACACCTGTGAAGAAGGCAACATGTCAGAAAGGGGCCTAGTTGTAAGTGATTTCTGCACAAGCCAGTGTCACCTGCTTCTGGGACCAGGGAGATATCCCTAGTGCACCTTTGTTTATCAGTAAAGACAAAGTAGTGTGCTGTTTTCCTGAACCTTAAATCATCCTATTCTCTGTCACACTGAAAGCATGGTGACAAAAAAAAATGTTTTTACTACATGGTTTCGGGATTACTTTAATCTGGTTCTTATGGTAGGATATTATTTTGAAATATATTTGTGTGTTTTACAACATATTGTTTATAGGTTGAGAAAACATCAGCTCAGCAAGTGCTGAGGAATAATTGTACAGGATCTCAGCAAAGTGAGACATTAGGGACAACGTTTAATATTCATGATATAGTCATAAGTCTAAGCTTTTCTTTGTTTTGATTTGTTTTTTACTTTGGATATTGCTCTACTTTTGTCCTATGGATTGATTACCTATTTGCAGCTGGAATGCATGCAGTAGGCTGCTGTACAACACCTTCAATTTAGTTTAATTGAAAACAAATTCATGTCATGTGCTCTGACACTACCCATTGTTGCAGATTGAAGTGCACTAAAAGTACATGACCATAATGTTTTTAATTTGAGCCAGCAATGCATTTTTGAAACAGTTGTCCATTTACTGAGCTTTGATTTTCATCATAGCAACAGTTTTCATCATCAGAAATTACAGTCTGGTTCCTTTATATTGAAAGTGCACTGCTAACAAACTTTCACTTCACAGGGCCAGACTAGATCTAATTTAAAAACCTCCATGACCTTCAGCAACCTTCAAATTAAAACTTCCAAAATATTTGTAGAATTCGCATTAGATTGTCAGCTGCAACTACTCTGCTTTGCGTACTGATTCCTGGGTGTCCCACTCTATTTGATAATACAAATCGCATTTGGTATTTCATACAGGAGGCTTTCTGTCAGATTTTCTTGAAAAATACACTCCTTATCTGAAATAAAACACTGTTCAGGCTTCATGTTCTGTTCAAAATGGTCTTAGAAGTATATATATAATTGTAGCACTGTATCTTATTTTTATAGTAGTTCTGCATAGAAAGAATAAGGAATTTTGAGAGGACTTTGGCTCCTATTCATAGTAGTGCTTGGCCTTTACATGAGACTTTGGTTGCCACCTTTCTGCACCAGTATTTTCCTCAATAGATTCTTAGTTATTTAATGTTTGCTTCACTGAACTATATAATTGGCTCTAGAAAGGTGAAAATGTGATATGATTCTATTGCACTTCACATTCCTTATTATTCCATTCAACTTTTCCACTCATAAGCACCACTTTTCCAAGAAAACCAGTGTCTATTGTCCTGAACTACATTGTGTGGGGAGCCATCACACTGAAATAATTTGCAGCCTTAATGATGGTGGTTCTAACATATTGACAATTCATGTAGTAGTTTCCAGACAGTAACGACAGAGTGTGTGTTGTTTGTTAGAAAAGTGCTGGCTAGTATTTTTTTCATGGTCTACTAGAAAACGTACACACCCTGCAAATTCAGAAAGGAAGGCAAGATATGAAGAATGTTGCTTAATTAAACTTCAGCTTAATTATCCAATGTCCTGTGGGAAATACCCAGCAAAGGTTCATATAGTCCAGCTCACCATTCACTCTCTATTTGTCTCAACCTATGTGGGTAAGAAAACCACTTTATTGTTGTAGATGTAGAATACTCTAACTTTTTTTAGACTGCCTTCCTCTGTGGATTGTCGAGGAATTGAGCCTCCGTAAATAAAGTATAGCAGAACTTGACATGTACAAAAAGGGGCACAGACAATTAATTGGTTGTCCTTCCTTCTCAACCACAGCTGGTACTTTGACAGCTGTCCTCTCATGTCAATGAAAAATCCGTCTGCTCCTTTTTCAAAATCCATCTGCTCTCTACTATCAGTCCTAAATACCCAGTGCAACACTTTTTTTGATAGGTAACCTTCCAACCTTCTTATTTGCATTAAAATATTGCTACTTGCACTGTCATTCTTCTTTCTCTGACACACTTATTCTCTGACAGACAATACAGTCTCTGCCTATGCCCTTCATAGATGCCATCCAAGCAAATGTCTCATGTATGTTTTAAAATCAATATACCAATAAATAAACTGTGTAAAAGATAAAGTCCCTGCAAAATCTCTGCATTTTAATCAACAATATTTAGTCTAGAATCCACCTTGTGATTGACTTATGTAAGAAGCATGAGCAGTGACAAAGCCAAATTTTTCATTTTCAGGTATTAGAGAGTTTGGATCTTGTTGGCCAGAGAAAACTACAATTTGGCTTTCACAGTGCATGCTACTAAAAGCCGAAAAGTCTCTACAGCTTTTGTTCTCAGTGATTCAGTAATTCAACTCCACAATACTGCTTCAGTGTTCATGTCTTCTAAAACTTCTACTGTTGAGAAAAAAATGGAACCTCTTTTTCATCTATCTGTTCATCCACAAAGCCATGTAAGTATTTGATTTTTTTTTGCATTGCTTCTATTACTTTATGATGGATTTTATAATAATGATCAACACAGATTAGGCAAAAGCTGATGAGTGTAAAGTGCTAATCTATAAAGAGCTGAGTCAGAAAAAAAGCAGGGAAAAGCAACCTAGATTGTGTATACATTTGTAGAAAATAAGTTTATTAGGCAGGAGAAATCATACTTACAAATTTTCTTCTGCCTGTTTTATTAGCTCATTTTAAACTCTAACATTTGTTTTGCTCTGTGTCTTAAACATCATTCCAGCACTTATAAGAGTTACTTTTATTCATGTTGCATCTCTGTTTAGCTGATATTTTTTCCTATAATTGATGTGAAGTTACTAATCTGCGGTTCTAGGATCTCCTTGGAGTTTTTTAAAAGCACTTGCCATTGGCTATGAAAGTTCATTGACTAATTCCTTTAGCGCTCTCTGATGGATTTAATCTGACCCTACAGATTCAAAACATTAATTTGGTCCAGGTATTTTCTCATTTGCTCTTTAACAGTGTTATGTCTGTTCTCTTATGTTGTTCATCTACTCCCAGCATAATTAATCATTTTACACTAGAGTCCTTTTGAGTGAACTGAAGCAGAGCAAGTACTTACAAATTCTAGTTTTTATCCCCTCCAGTGTATTTCCTTTCTGATAATTAGAGCCTTTACCTTTCTTTTTATCTTCCCTTTTTCTCCAAAGTATCTAAATAATTGTTTTTGTTTCCTTATCTATCACAAAGTATATTACTACTGAAGTTTGCTTACCCACATTATTTTTTTATATCTTCTTATCCTGACTTTGCTTGCCCTTGTAATACAATGTTGCAGTTGCACAAAATTCCCACCTCTGCATGTTGTAGAACTTCTATCTCCAGATAGATTCATTTTAATTTTTCATTTGTTTAATTTGTGGAATAGTCACGTGAACCAAGTGACAAATAGACATATTTCAAATATTATAGAAGAAAATACTGAATTTCCTTAAGCCAATTGCTACTAATAGCTAAGTATTGCTTCAGGCAATTTAATGAAGTTGAGGGAAAAAGTCACTGGACTTAATGTGACATAGGTACTGACTTTGGCATGGTTTTGGAACAATTATGACAAAAAGTCTGAATAGGAAGATGTGAAGGCTCTGGTATCAATGAATTATTCAGTCCACTACAAACCACAGAGTTTTAGGAGAGGCAAAAACCTCATGGTTATGTCATAAAGGGGATGCCTAAGATGCAATTCAATATGGCTAAACACTAGTAAAGCAAGGTAAAAATGATAAAGCTTCACATTTTAAAATGTCTGAGTGTATATAACAATAGTACCTGGACTATCCAAGCTAATAAAAACAAGAACAAGAATTGAAGTTAAAACTAAAAAAGAAGTATTAACTGGTAAAATGCATCAGCCAACATGAAAAGTAAAAAAGAGGGAGGTATACTTATTTGAATGTGATATTTGGTTAAAATAATGACTGAAGAGGTTGCTTTCCTCTGAATATTTATCTGATTTAAATATTTATTTAGCTTTTGAAAGGTGAGATACTCTCTTTTCTATTCAACATACATGAAAGTGTTGAGCTTCATCACTAACTAGGCTTTTCAGTTTTTCTTTAAAATACTGTGTGCTTTGATAGAGTAATAAATAGCTATTACTTTAAACAGTTGCCCATCTTAGCTTCCCTTAATTGACACAAGAAGAGTAAAGTGTCAATGAGCAAAACATTTTTTAAAAAATCACTTTACAGGCCTTTCTAATAAGCAGTACTGCTAAATATGACCTTTGATCTGTTTGTGGATTGAATCTTTCTTTACGTGCCATAGCAAAAAGGGATCCTGAGTCTTTGTGAACTGAATATCTGTTGTTTCCAACTCTGATTTACCAGATTCATAAGCTATGCAAGCATTTTTATGTCTGCCTCTTATGATAACTCAAGAACGTAACTGTTTTAATAGGTTACATATGACATACAGTTGCAAAAGCATAACATTGCAGAGTACAAAAAAATCACTAAATTTATTCATTAGCATCTGACTTCTCTATAGCTGTATAGTAAGCTGTAATTGCTCTGGTCCATGGTGATTTTTAGTTGCACAGATCCAGGCGATCAGGCTTGAAAGCTCTATGACACAAGAAGTGGGAATTAAAACAAGCTTGCCATATTTCTTGTCCAATTCTCTTTTTGGGTGGTGCTTGGGTTTTTTATGTTCTCATCCCTCTCCCAAAAAGAAGGGTTCCTCTCTGGTCCTGATGCCCTTTACTTTGGGTATAAGTGTAAGTTCTGCCTACTGACATTGCCCTGCACTTCTCATGTCTTTTGTCTGGCAACTTACTGCTTTTCTGTCACTTGGATACCTGCTATGTAGAGTTGCACGTGCTTTTTTTACATCTCACTTTCTCTGTAAAATATGTTTATATTGTATTTGCTGGTGCCATTCAGAGTATTACAAAATACATATGTACCATTGGTAGTTGACTATAGTATATTTCCTAATTAGAGGTAGTATACTACCTCTAATTAGACTGAAATAATTTGCTTGGTGGCATTTTTTCAGTTTGACTATCTTCTTTTTTTTTTTTTTTCCTATGTTTTAGTTATAAAGCATACAGATGTATTAATTTTCTGCTGCAATGGGATTCAGTAAGTTAACTTGTCAGCTGTGATTCAACCATTTATGACTCTACAGTAGCCACCATTAAAACAAGTAGGCAGAGGTGTCTGAGATGTTATTTTTTATTTTTCTTTGTGCACTTCATAGCTCACTTTGGTTAATTCAGATTGTCTTATTTGCCCATAAATTCTATTTTTTAGGGATCAACACTGACAAAAAATTTTCACCTTAATCTACCAGGACTCAGAGTTACTTTGATAAAATTATGTCAGAAACAAAGATTACCTTATCTATTCCTCTTCTTTTTTATATTTAGATCAAAATCTGAATTTAATTCTGGGAAATCACTGTTTTAATCTCATGTAGCACATGTATTGTTTAATGGAAAACACAGCTATCAGACTATTTTTTCGTCTTTTACAAAAACAATATTTTCTTTGATAAACATACCCCCCTCCCCAAACTGTGAAAAAAAAAAAAAGGAAAGAAAAGAACAGAGATGTAAAATGGGAATGCTAGACACATTAAGAACAAAATTATTTCTGGAATCTAAAAGTTTAGGAATATGGCCTAGTAATACAATAGCATTTTGCAACAGACTCAACTCATGAATTGTACTGGCTGTGATAAAAATCTCTAACTCTGCATTTGAATTACTATACTTACCTAGTGTTATCCTTGGGATATACCTCTCATAAATTAGATTTTTAGTGAAGAATATCATGGGGACATGATATGGATAGATATAGATGATATGTAACATACCTCGATTAAAATATGCAAGAGAAATACAACACCAGGCATTTCAATGTCACTTCTAAATTTCAGAAGTGTTAATGACAAAAAACAACCCTTTACTGACAGTGACAGAATCTCAGTAAGTGCCATGACTTTTCCAAGGTTGCCATAAGCCAAATATAAAAAACAACAACAAATTACAAACCTGAATAGTTAACAGGGGAAATATGCACAGTAAACAACACAGAGCATAGTGATATTAAATACAATTTAGGAAATTGAAAGAGCAAAATTAAAAACTGCTGAGGCATAAAAGGAAAATTTCATATAGCTCCATGAATCAGAAAGATAATAATATACAGGTTGGCTTTTCCCTCACAGTGTTTAGTTTAAAGACTGTGGCCTTTTTATCAGACTTGGAAGACCTAGTAGCCTGGGAAGCCTAGCTGTAGGAAACTATGTTGTATAGACTAATGAAAGATATGACCTTTCCTTTCAAACTTTGCCATACTACTATTACACATTTTCCATTCATTCAAAGATAAAATATTTCTTGGCAGTTTGCAATTAAGAAGCTTCCAACTCATTCCTTCTCCCTTTTTTCTTGTCTTTGCCTGCCACCCAACAAAAGGATATTTACCTTACAATAAGTAAGGTAATTGACAGGGTAATTTACAGTAAGTAACATAATTTACAGAATAAATTATAGAGGCTCTCTACTTTTGCAAGCTTGAAAATGTGGAGCAACTATATCCATCTGAAACTCTTCTTCCAGGTAAGCAGAAAGATGTCAAAGCAGGTGTAAAGGTTTAAAAATTGAACAGGACAATCTAATATTAAAACACCTGAGGACATTTATGGAGAAACTAAACTGAGCAAATATACATGTAAGGAAATATTTTTCTATAGATGTTACATGTCTTGTTACTTTTTCATCATTAGTGACAAAACAACTTTATGGAGAATATAGATTTGTTCAAGTACGGCTATATATATATTTTCTTCTGCATGCTTTTGTAACTATGGAGAGTTCATACTATAGCTTGTGTTTGCTGTAGTCAAATGTTATATTTTGTCTAGCTTCAATCAGTATTAGTGCAAATATGATGGATTGCAAAGAGGATGGACACACAACTTTTTTAAAAAGCCAATATCCTTGAGTAGCAGTTTGAGGATGTGCTTTTCATGCACACATATGTTTACATCTTGTATCTTAGGGGTAGGGCTGAATTCTTTTACACTGTGAAAATAGAGGCTGCTCCTCTGTGAACCTCTGACAGTGGCAAGTGATCAGCACCAATATTGGAAGTAATGATGTAGATCCATGCTGCTCTCAGGAACATACATTCTTTACAAAGCTGCAGTGATTGCCTTTCTTGGATTCCGGCTACTTACAAGGTGGATCAGATTTGCTAAATACTGCTTTAACCTTGTTTGATCCCACTCCCCCTGAGCAACAACAGCCCACAATGTACAGATTCTCCTGGCAACAAAACTTCAGCATGATGACAAAAAGACTTTACCTTGAAAAATATCTGAGAATAAATGATAATGAAAAAGGTACAGATAGACTTGGCAGTTACCATACTTTTATCATAGTTAACTTCTATTCCAAACTTAATGGAAATTCATGGCACTAAAGACAGTCAATCAAGCATCTGCTCTGCTTTGGCTCTCTCATTTTTCCTTCTCAGTCTTTCATCTCTTAAACATGCTTCTTAAATATTAATTTTAAATTAGAAAGTAAGCTTTTAAAGACAGTTACCATAATTCATTCTGTAATTGTTAAGATTTTCTAAGTGTCTAAAACAACAGTGTTGTACCTCTTTTTAGAAAGTACAAAATTGTACATTAAATAATTGCTAAAATATTTTCTATTCTTGGTCTGTATCACATTATAACATTTAGGATAGAACTTTATTTTCTTTGATTGCTATAGTGGCATTATGTTGACTCCATAATTGTGATCAGGGTGGCACTTTAGGATATTAATATTTTTAATTAAGTTATGGCATATTTTAACTTGTGTATTTCATTTCAGTTTTATGTTCCACACACCTTCTAACTTAATAGTTAAATTTCTAAGGTACTGCTGCATTAAAAGTATGAGTTACACTTTGACAATTCTTTTTATTTATTATACTTTTAAAAGATTTTATGTTCTTATCCATAAACAGTTACAGTGTGTGTAAGTACATCAAGTCACTACTTCTGGTGTAAATAATGACACATTGTCACAGTAACTCATAAGATCTAAACTACTAAGATTGTATTGACTTGTAAATTACCTAGCTAATAAATTACAATTATGTCACACAAAACTATAGTTAGCAGTTTCCTTATAAGTCATCATAAAAACCTACTATTTCATCCATTTCCAGGTGATAAAAATGAAATAAAGTATCTGGAAAATCATGAATATATCAATTCACAGGTCACATCATACTCATGTTCAATTTTCTTTCTTAGTACTGAGTTCTGTTAGGACCCCTAAACCCATCTTGTTCAGTGATGAGTGTCTATAGAAATGCATTAGTCTTTTTAGCTAATATATGACTGGTGATGAGAACTAGTCTCACTGAAGTCAATAACAATATTCTTCTTTCTCCACTTTTTTTAGGACCCTCTTTTCTTTACAGCAATTAGATGTATTTTATCTATGAAGGTGAATAAATGGTACTATATTTTTGTAAAACTTGCCTATAATTATATTCTCAACATTAGAAGTGATAATAGAATACTGTATTGTTCTACAGTTTCCATTTCAGTTTTCAGACTCATTTCTGAACCTGTTTGAGCCATTACAAATCAATTAATCTGTGTTGGTTCAAGAAATCCTAATATTGCAAATGATGCCCATTCCACAGATTAAGAGGAGCTCTCAATGATATTGGAGATGTCGGTCAGAACAGGCAGTAGAGCATGACAGCCTAGTAAAACTCCTAGTACCAGCAACATGTGAGAAATGCCTAGCAAAGCAATTGTGTCACTGTGGAGAATGTTATCAAGAGTTTGTGGATGAGAAAGGAGTGAGGAATAGTTGTCAGAGCAGTGAAACGTGGCTAGCAGCAATGTCTAGCAATGGGGAAGCAACTTGCCCCACAAGACCAGCAGCAGCTTTCATTCAGCTTTGTTACAGAGAAAGACCTGCCATTCCTAGACTCTGAATGACATTTTCGTGCAGGAGGGGAATGGTGTGGCTGACCTAGCCATTGCTTGACAATGTAAGACTACAATTTTCTTTGCAGAAATTATTACTTGTTCCCTGATGTGGTCGCCGCACCAAGCCTGACTGAGAGAGTTCAAGCATTTGGACAGTACTCTCCAACACATGATGTGATCCTTGAGGTATTCTGTGCAGGGCCAGGAGCTGGACTCAATCCTTGCAGGTCCCTTCCAACTCAGGGGACATATTCTGTGACCCTGTGATTCTATGATAACATAGTAGGGAACAGTGTGTGTTAACTACAAGAAGAAGAAAGGAGTCCAGCAGAGATTTGAATACTGTTTCTATTTTTTTTTTTTTTTAGGAAAAGTAATCTTTTTACTTTTCTGTAAAGATACAGAAGGAGACAGACAAGAAATTGTATTTTTACTTAAAGTTTATTACATAATATCAAAGATCTTTATAATTTGGTGAAAGCAGTTTACTAAAAATACAATCTATGAAAAAAACTATTAAAAGCAGCTATGTTGACTCTATAGCATTCATATATTTTAATTTTTTTTTTAGCATTATTGCATTTTATTTTGACAAAAAATCTCTAGGGGACTATATATCACTCTGAAATGGGAGGAGCCACTGAAGACATGCTGGAAATAAAATAACTAGTGTAAAACATAGTATCTCATGAGCCATTTAAATATTGCTTTGTGGAATACATATGGCCCTATTGAAAAGGTTCTCTCCTTTATTCTTACAGGATGAAGGAACTAAGGCTGATATAACTGTTTTAGAATTTCTTCTATTTGTTTGATGTCTTTTATTTTAATGGGATCACAGCCTTAGTCATCATTCAGCAGCTGTTTTCTTTCAAGGGAATTTTACTTAAAATACATTTTTTTAAAATATTATAATTTTACTGCTCAATGAACCTTGCAATAACAACATTTTAGCATCTATCCACTATGGCAGATGGCAAACTAATGAGGCCTGCTGTAGCTGCATACTGATATGTTCTGTACGCAACACTTCCGTGCTCCAAAGGGAGGTCAAAGAGTAACTTTTATTTATATTCTTTGTTGTATTTGATCGTTGAAAATCATAAGACAGATTATTAGAAAAAACACTTTTTGCACCTTTTAATTAGATTTGCTAGTATTTACTGCATGTGAGCAACCTATACAGCTCAAAAACAATACAGTCCATATTTCAGTGTTCTTTAACTTGCATTTCTTAAAAAATGTAATAATACTATTCCAAAATGTATTTTTTTCCTTCTATTTAAAATTCACTTTAAAAAAAAAGCTAGAGATGTTTTTGCTATGCTTGCATTTGTCATTTAGGAAAACTAATACCTTAGTGTTTTTAGCTTACAAATTTTAAAGAAAAATACATACTTAATATAGCACCTCTTTTTTTTTTGTCTCAAGGCACTTTTCTTGCAAACGTCCGCCCTTCAGGATTCTGTATTTTTTCTCAATGAAAAATGTTCATTAAATCTAGTGGAGGACAATTTAGCACAACTTCATGTTTTAGTGCCTTCATGAAAAACAAGGTGATGAAAAATAATGAGTCTGATAATAAGTGCAATTGACTTGACTGCAGTCAAAGTGTGCAATATAAACAGTTGATCTGCACTCTTTGATAGAGAGGAGAGAGCAGTGGAAATGTTACAGACAGAGGAACTGACTCTTCTAGAAGATTATTTATCCTACTCAGTTTAAAAGAATACCTGAATTGCTCTTTGGAGTTGTTTTTCTCCTAGAATAAGAGCCTATGTGAATAACCAATATCCTAAACTAGTTTATGTCGCTGTTTTTTACATCAATTTTAATAATTTTTCCCCTCAGAGGTATGTCCCGAACTACTTGAACCAAAATCAGAATATCTAGTTCTAGATAAATAAAATTTTGCCTTTACTTATTCCCAATCTTTTCTAAATCAGTTCCATGATCCTACTAATGGAAAGCTATCCATGAGAATCCAAGTAATCTCATTAAATCAGGGTCAAAGTTTAAAATATTGGAAAGTAAATTACTTCCATGTATATAGCCTGAAAGAAAACATTGCAAGTAATGAAGTAAAGATGATAACAACTTTCCTTCCAAAGCTCTACTCCTCACCAATTGCCAGTGCTGTGCTGTGTGATTCTGTGTCAATAACATATTACTAAGACCATCATATTTCACAAAAAGGAGAGTCTTGAAGTAATAAATTTCAAAACATTGGTAATCTGTATCTGACCTTCATATACACTTCAACTATCACTTTTCAGCTCTTCTGGCAGATTTCTTTTATCATCACTTGCTTACAGGAGATAGTTGTAGTCTTAGAGAAATACTGTCATTAACTCTTATCAGTATTCTTACAATATATTGAATAATTTTAATAGTTTTATTGTAATTGAAATTTCAATATAGGTTTTCTCCCTGTAAATACTCTAGAGTCTAATGCTGCTTCCAGTGTGCTCATTTTACAGTCATATAATGTCACTAATTTAATTGCATTTACTTTTGTTTGTATACCAGTATAAAAGGACTTGGAGACTATTGTAATATAATATTAAAAATAAATTCATTCTACATTTGCTTTTTGATTTAACACAGCTTGAAACATCTTGTCACAGCAGTAGGATTTAAAATATCACATTAGCCTAAAGGTAAAATTTGATAATTATATATATAGCATTGTGGGGGTTTTGGGTTTTTTTTATAAGAGGTTTTAGTTTTCTTTCATTTGAAGCGTTGTTCTGAAATATCCTGGCTGAAGTAACTCTTCACATAAGAAAATTAGCAGTTAAAGGGATGAAAAGAAAGTAACAGACTGTTTGTTTTTCCTCAATCTTTCACAGATGTAATGTCTTGAAAAATTCTTTTCTCATCTTTAGCCTTTGCTTCAATCCACTAACTTTAGTAAAAGCTAAAAAAATAGTCTTCTTCAAGAGCCAAAATTACTGTTATTGTATAGTAGATTGAGATGTATTTCATAAAGATGCAAGTGATTAATTCCTTCACTGGACAAAATTAGATGGCTGAATATTGCTTGTAGTGCAAGTTGGCTAGCCCTCAGCCACATCATCTTTTTCCTCTGTGCCTGGCTGCATATTCATAGATCTTAGAGCAGAGTTTAAGTGATTGCTTTCTTAAGTGGAACAACACTACATAAGAATTATTGCCAGTCTGATTTTCTGTGTTTATCCTACATATTATTTAAGAGATATTTAATATTTCTACTCAGCATGAAGGGCTTTTAAGAATGTCATTAAATACTGCATAATCTACTCATTATCTTAGTAATTTGCCATTGAACACAAATTACAGTCAGAAGCTGCTCAGTCAGTGTATTTCTGGAAAAGTCATGCAAGGAATACACATTAGAGAAGTGTTTGCATTTTTTTAGGAAGGTGTGATTTTCTTTCAGTTTGTCATCTGAAAATATAGTATGCGTAGTAGTTATAGGTTGTGAAGTCATCTTGTATGCTGCTTGTCTGATAGTGATTCATCTAAAAAATTTGCTTTTATATCTCTAGATGGTGCTATGAGTACCTCTATTAGTTAAAGAATTGTAAAAAATATAAAACTATACAAATCATAAGTATGACAAAACAACTAGAGCCATAAAAATTATTGTGAAAAGGTTTTTACTGTACTTACTGTAGGCTATGAGGTATGTTTTGCCAGGTGATTCTGCTCATGGGAAAGTTAATCCTGTGCTTTATTAAATAGGAATCACAAACAAGTGCCATAGAAAGACAACCTACAGTTTTGTAGAAAATATTGGGCTACTTTCTTGTCAGAAGTAAACTGGAGAAGCTTTTTTCATTCAGCCCTACTATATGAAATATTTGTTGTTCTCCCCATACATTAATACAGATGTATTCCTTTTCCTGTATATTTGTTTTTAAATTAAAAACAATTGAAAAAACACATTTGCTTGTGCTAAACTGCTGTATCACTGAGCTTGTTAACAGATAGGCAATACATGAGGTTTGTAATGACTACAAGTATATAATATGAAAAGTCTGGAAAAGGTTTTGGGTTGTAAGGGGCACTTTTCCAGTGGAATTAGACTGCTATGTAGATCAACAATTTTTGAGTATGTTATAGAGATTTTAAATTCCTTATAAAAAGCTTCAGAAATACCATTGCATATTTCAGTGGGCATTATGTAACCTGAATCCAAAGAAAGTTTATAGATTTATAGGCATATTAATTTGACTCAATAGATTAATCAATAAACATGTTCATGATCAGTTCTACTAATAGAATACTCTTTACTACCACACTAAATTTAAAAAGGAAATAAGATAAAGACGTGATTAACAATATGAACATATTTTGTATTTCTATACCTGAATCCATATTATTTTTTATCTTTTGTCCAAATAATAAGTGCAACACCACAAGGATGACTCTTGATTGTCCTCTACCTTTATTAGGCACCACAGATGGAAGCTACCTGGTCATAGTTTATCCACTGTAGATTCTCTTTGCTGCCAGCTAATTTCAATTGTGTGGCTGATCTCAGTCCTTTGTCTCCAGTCTTTCAACAAGCATATTTGTAACATCCCTTTATGGAAAAATAAATAGACACTGTAAGCTGTCCAATATAAGCTTCTGAGAGAGTAGTAGACAAGAGCAAATTAAGAGCACTTTTCAATCATGATTCTTAAAAAAGCTTTTGACAGCTTAAAATATGAGGCTAAACATCCTGTCCAAGAATGAAATGAGAAATGATTCAAGAATGAAATGAGAAACCTATTGTCTTCACCAGATGTGCAGGATTTTGGGTCCTTTTTCAGTCACAAGAAAGCACAGATTTATTTGTAACTTTTCTTTCAGACCCATCTCTCAATCACCTTCCCGTCTTTAACTTGCAGTGAAGTTACCAAGAGAAAAGGAAGAAGTAACTAGAGACAAATATTGAAGCGACTACATAAAACTTAACTAATAGGCACAAGAAAGTAAACTAACATTTTTTTCCAAGAGGTGTCACAGGAATAGCACATCTTCTGGACAGAATGGTACATTAATATTTGCATGTCTCTATTGCAATGCAAACTGACTTTTTCAAAAATAGTTTTAGCATAAATTTGGTAGAAAAAGAATATTTTGTTTGATGTTCATGAAAGTAAACATGATACTGTGAACATATATAGATGTTCTTTGTCAAAAAAACAAAGAACAAATCTTATGGTGACAGCTGCATCCTATTCTTGGGATCTCTCCAGACTATGCAAGATATTTTGGGTGTAAGTACAAAGCAAAATCAATATGTGCACTATGGCTAAATCCCAGAGAGGCTAAGAAAAATGGCTCTACAATTTAGTCTTCACCTTAACAATTCAGGATGGGACAGAGAAACAGGGAAATCTTTTGCGAATGCCAGACATACCCAGACTTTTTTTTTTTTTTTAATCCTCTTTAATTCGTACTTTGAATGTTTAAACCAGAAGATTTCTGCTAATAGTCTGAGCTCATAACTCAAACACTTCTCAACCTGAGATTTTAAGAGCATGCTGTCATGTGCTTTTAGGATGGACAGCTGAGGAAAATGAGTGTGACATTTTCCAAGTACGGGTGCATATTCATGCAATTAAACATAATCTTTTTTAGGACTCTTTTGACACTTCACTTGCATATTTCAGTAATATAGAAGAAGAATAGGATAAAACAAAATCTTCCTTAGCTTGTTATATTGTTCCAGAGCATTAGATGTTAACCTGTCCTAATTCCTCTTGTAGCTTCTTGTAGCTGGTAGCATCTGTTAATATAAATCCTGTCAGTGAACAGACTGCGGGGTTCCTAGCTTGTTCTGCCCTGTGACTTTTTTTGGTGGTAAGCAGAACAATGCATTTTGAAAAAATAGGGAATGTAGGGCCTGATCCAAATAGCTGCCTTTTTTTTTTCTATTGAGCTCAATGTGCTTTGAAATCAGCTTCTCTAGAGAATCCCTTGCAAAGCAATCTCTATGAATGTTCATCTGAATATTTAAAGAAGTGCACTTAGCATAAATCCGGACTGTTTTGTTTCTTTTTTTGCAATGCACATCAAAAATGATCTCAGAAATTTTTGCAGTGAAAACAGCTATAATTATGTGTTGGAAAATAGTCATTCTTTCTATTTGCATGAATAATTAAGTTTTGACTAGGCAAAGAAGTGTAATGGAGAGAGGAAAAGCATAAGAATGATTCTACCCTAATTGTTTGGTCATGCATTCATATATAAGAAGTCTAATTTTTGCTCAGAAGAATATAATAATAATACAAAACAATTTCAGAAAAATAGATAGTATACACATCTTCACATCCTTCAAAGCTTCTCCAAAGCTGACCTTATCTTTTGACTAGTAAATTTCTTATTGTGGAGGAAATATGGCTTTAATATGTCAATAGTAGAATGAGGTTGCAAATGAAGTTCATCTATATACATATTTGTGCCCTAAACATCTGATTAAGAGGGGCATATTTTGCTTCTCTACCTGTATCTTCTGATATAGATAAATGTGTGTCAGGACTTCAGTAGTTCTTCTGTAGAAGCTAATACCAGCTTTTGTGATATCTGTTCAGAACCCTTAGGTCACTAATGGGCTTCCAGAGACTTCCTTTGCTTTGCTTACATTAGCATGTAAACCACTGTACTTTCAGCTAAAATATGTGGCAGTCAATGGGTTACCAGAGTGAACAGTCCAACCTGATGAGATTGCACAGTGTTAATCAGAGTATAGATAGGTACCTTTTTACAAAGTCTTAGTCACCTATTTTAATTTATATTTTAAAAACACCTACAGCTTTTCCTATAAATTTCTAAAAGCTAGGATAGTTTCTGGAGTTTTCTGGCTTCATTTTATGCTGACCTCAGATATCCAAATCTCTCCAACTACACTTGAGCTCATGAATTCTAATGGGAACAATGCAGAAGGTTATTAACATGAATTGTCTTTGGGATAAAGGTCTTCCCACATCCAACAAACACTTAGTTCTTTTGCTTACTAAGTTAATGACTGGTTAATGTCCTAGAAGAATCTGTTGAAATAGGTATTCCATGTCCAAAATATATGGTTCTAGCCTGCTTTAAAATGTCACTCTCTGTCTTTAATTGATGGAATTATACATGTTTATGGAAGCATAACTGTTTAATATAATTGTATTGTTTTATTTAAACTTAAACACAAGTATGTGTTAGCAATTCTGAGTGCAAAAAATTATTATTATAGATTATGCATCACTTCTCTGACATAATTTTCAAAACCTGGAATTTAAATAAAAGTTTATTCTAAGATAGAAGCTTCAAATAAGTCATATATGCCCTAAAAGACTTTTTTTCCCTTCTTAATTGACTGTGAAGAGACTTAAGATAATATCTCAGGTAGAAGCATCTTTCTTTTACATATATCAAAGCATCAATAGTCCAATCCAACTGCTGATAGAATGGCATAATTAAATGCTTAGGAAATGGCAGAATTTTAGAATATGCTTAATAGACAAAAATGTTGAGGTGATTATTTGTTATATCATCTTCAATAACATTTTCAGTCTAATAGTAGTACTAAAAGTTAATAGAGTTGTTTTTATTTTCTGTATTTTTGTGTGATAGCAGGTTAATATTAATATTCAGCTGTAGGAATTTTTTTTTGTTCTGCATGGTATTCACACAGCTGTCACTAACATGAAAGAGATGTAGGAAGTCATACTGAATGCTGCCTTCAACAGTGCTGTGCCTCACTTTTTTTCCTAATTTGTTCACTGCTATGAGGTCACCTGAGTGTGTGTAGGAATTTCCCAAGAAGGAACAAAATATTCATTGCCAGTGGAGATTTTTTTTTAAGAAATAAATTTTTACAAATACGCTGTATTTCATGAATAAAATTGTATAAATTATCCATTTGTGGGGGGATAGATGTGAGGCTGGATTTAATGTCTGCTTTAACAAATAGTTTTATTTAGTCTGTAAAGATGCTTAGAATAGCTTTACACTAAATCCAATGTGATTTTTATCTAGGTCAATTTTCATAAAATTATGTGGAAATGCATAATATGTAATATTCATATAATTACTGTTAGAGATAACAGCTGTAGCCTTCTCTATGGCTGTTTAGCAGCAAAAGTGTTGTGATGATGTTTGGATGTTGCAGTAAAAATTATAACTTTTTTTCTTAATAGCATGAAACTTAACTTTTCCCAGACTAATGTTTATGAGAAATGAAAAGTCCAAGTATAGTGTTGTGATACCTACTTCTGTATTTCTAGTGCTTCCTATTAAGCTAAAGGTAGACCTGCAGATGAAAAATAATTATATGGAAACTGATTTTTGCATCAGTTTATTATCATGGACATTTCAGATTATAGCTCTTATCAGTAACGTCTCTCTGTTTCTGAGAGAAATTTCAAATAGCCTTTATAGGACTGGCTTACCAAGGTTTTGGTAGCGAGTGGGCTGCAGAAGTTTTTTCTAGGAGAAGATACCAGAAGCTGCCCCCCATGGTGGACAGAGCAGTTCCAGGCAGCTTTAAGGACCCACCACTGACCAAAGCTGAGCCCATCAATGACATTGGTGGGCATGGAATCATGTCTGTGATAACTTATCTAAGAAAGGGTAAAAAAACACTGCACAGAAGCTGTTGGAGGAANTTATCAGACTCCTGCACAATGTTTTAAGGTCATCATATTCACCTAATTATTACTCTGTCGTATTTTGCACCAGCTGATGAGACTGTAAACACAGCCTTTGTGATCCAAATATTGTTAGATCAAATTCATTTCTTATTAGGGTGACAATGTCATAACTGTAAGCAGAATTCACCTCACTACAGCTTCCTGAGAGAGAATTACTAGACAAAAGCTAGTTGCTTCTTTTCATACTGCCGCTTCTCAATTAGAGATGTTGTTTAGGTGAGCTTGCTGTTTCTTTTCTCAGCATCTGGACCTATGCCAGAAGTTCATAGGGATATAATTAAGATCTTCACATGCCAAAGAGTGAATGAAAAACTCATGAAACATTACCAAGTAGTGTTTAGGGGCTAAGTTTTAAAGAAATTCCTGCCAGGAATTGAGGAAATGATGCAAAGTCTGGAAGTGGTAAATACCTTTGGGATATTTTAAGAGAACCAGACAGATGCTCAGGAAACTGAAAAAATATCAGCATAGTAATTAGTTCTTATTCCTGAAGAGAAGTTGAATTTGGGACCAATTCAAAATGAGGGGTAAAGGAGCATAGAGTATATCTTATTCTTCAAAATATACTTGCAAGAAAGCTCAGCCGTCATGCCACATTAAACAATTTTTATTATGTGCAGAAAACTGAAAGTACTAATCCGTTACATATACTAACAACTTCTGCTGTACACTTTACAAGAACAGGCCATGAGAATGCACAAAGGTTACATGTGGGATTTTATATACACTATATTCCACTATTTTCCCTATGCAATATTTTTACAATATTCTATGAATGTAACCATTTAGATTATGGCACAACACTTGAAAAAAATGTATTAAAAGCATAGTTTTGGTGGGTGACACATGCAGCCATTTTTGTTTTTAGCATAAAAAAATCTTTACACTCTGAGTTTTCCTGTTCATTTGTTAGACTTCAGTTACTACAATATGATCAAGAGGCGATGGTGTTGCACTCCATAAAGAATTAGTGAGCTTCATGAGGAAAGAAAGTTATTGAGGCAGGTATTCTGGGTTATATTTCACTGTTGGAGAAAATAGTATGGAGAAACAAACCGTCTGCAAAATTTAATTTTGTGGAAAATAAATATTGGAAAGTCATCCTATTCCTTATAAATAGCTGTCCACTTGTAAATAGAGTTGAGCAGAATTACTGAAACTTGTTAGGGAGGTTGTTTAATGTGTAACTAAGGTAAAATCTGATGTCAGAATATTATATTTTCACAGAATCACAGAATCTTTGAGGTTGGAAGACACCTCTGAAGATCACCTAGTCCAACGCCTNGTAACGTCTCTCTGTTTCTGAGAGAAATTTCAAATAGCCTTTATAGGACTGGCTTACCAAGGTTTTGGTAGCGAGTGGGCTGCAGAAGTTTTTTCTAGGAGAAGATACCAGAAGCTGCCCCCCATGGTGGACAGAGCAGTTCCAGGCAGCTTTAAGGACCCACCACTGACCAAAGCTGAGCCCATCAATGACATTGGTGGGCATGGAATCATGTCTGTGATAACTTATCTAAGAAAGGGTAAAAAAACACTGCACAGAAGCTGTTGGAGGAAAGTGAGAAAATATGAGAGAAACAACCCTGCAGACACCCAGGTGAGTGAAAACCAGGAAGAGGAGGTGCTCCAGGCACTGGAGCTGAGATTCTGTTACAGCCTATGATGAAGACAACAGAGACACATGTTGTCTTCCTGTGGCCCAAGGAGATCCACAGCAGGTGGACCCACATAAATTCACATCAACAAAATTATTGTAGCCCATGCCACTTAAAAATTTGCAGATTTTCTCCCTTCAAAGTGAACACCTGTCCACAGAGCCAAGAAAAGAATCATGTTTTTACATCTTCTTTGTCTTCCATTTTTGCAGATGGTGATATAAATTAAGGCTGAACAAGACCCCATGTGCACAACTAACATAGTTTTAATTATAAACCCTGGTATCTCAAGCTCATTTCCTTTTTCCTGTACATTCACCCAGTAGCCAGGTTAAATTCATTTATATATATATATNAAAATATCAGCATAGTAATTAGTTCTTATTCCTGAAGAGAAGTTGAATTTGGGACCAATTCAAAATGAGGGGTAAAGGAGCATAGAGTATATCTTATTCTTCAAAATATACTTGCAAGAAAGCTCAGCCGTCATGCCACATTAAACAATTTTTATTATGTGCAGAAAACTGAAAGTACTAATCCGTTACATATACTAACAACTTCTGCTGTACACTTTACAAGAACAGGCCATGAGAATGCACAAAGGTTACATGTGGGATTTTATATACACTATATTCCACTATTTTCCCTATGCAATATTTTTACAATATTCTATGAATGTAACCATTTAGATTATGGCACAACACTTGAAAAAAATGTATTAAAAGCATAGTTTTGGTGGGTGACACATGCAGCCATTTTTGTTTTTAGCATAAAAAAATCTTTACACTCTGAGTTTTCCTGTTCATTTGTTAGACTTCAGTTACTACAATATGATCAAGAGGCGATGGTGTTGCACTCCATAAAGAATTAGTGAGCTTCATGAGGAAAGAAAGTTATTGAGGCAGGTATTCTGGGTTATATTTCACTGTTGGAGAAAATAGTATGGAGAAACAAACCGTCTGCAAAATTTAATTTTGTGGAAAATAAATATTGGAAAGTCATCCTATTCCTTATAAATAGCTGTCCACTTGTAAATAGAGTTGAGCAGAATTACTGAAACTTGTTAGGGAGGTTGTTTAATGTGTAACTAAGGTAAAATCTGATGTCAGAATATTATATTTTCACAGAATCACAGAATCTTTGAGGTTGGAAGACACCTCTGAAGATCACCTAGTCCAACGCCTTTCCTTGAAGCAGGATCATCTAGAATAGATGGTTTACGTCTGTGTCCAGCTGGAGTGTCCACATCTCCAGGAATGTAGACTCCACAACTTCTCTGAGCAAGCTGTTCCAGTATGTTATCATCTTTGCAGAAATACTTTGTTTCATAGAAATGGAATTTCCTGTATTTCCATTTGTACATATTGCCTTTGTCTTCTCAATAAGGACCACTCAAGCAAGTTTGATTTCCTCATGTTTATTCCTAATCATCAGCTATTTATAAAATTTGATAAGATATCCCTAAACCTCATCTTCCCAAGGCTGAATCAATCCAGTTTTCTCACCTTTTCCTGGTATGTCACACATTCCAAAGCCTTAATCATATTTGTGGCTTGTCATTAATTTGTTCTGTAAGTCCGTCTCTCTTTTGCACTGGGAAGCTCAGAACTGCGCCCAACAATCCAGACTGGTGTCTCACCAGTGCTGAGCAGAGGAGAGGTCACCTCCCTTAAAGTGCTGGCAACATTTTTGCTGATGCAGCTGTTTGCCTTCTGTGATACAAGAGCAAACAGGTGGCTCATGGATAATTCAGTGACTAACAAAGAATATGTGCATGGCAGCATTTGTGATCAGGTACATGACATTGCATGCCATCAAATTATAAAACGGCCCAGGATCTTGAAAGATCATCTGGTCCAATATTTTGGGGGAAGGACAGCCTTGATGACATTGTCTACCTGTCTAATGGCATCTTGACAACCTCCAGTGATTTCCCTTTGTTGAACTTGATGATATAATTCTCTGGCATTTCTTCAATGTGTCAGGATCCCTCTAAATGGCAGAACAATCACCTGATTAATCATTAACTCCTTCTAGTGTTGTATTGTCTGCAAACTTTTTGAGGCTGTGCTCTTCTCAGTCACTGAGGTCATTCATGAAGCTTGGTGCTTCATCCATTCATTTGGAGCCAGTATTTACCCCTAAGGCATGCTGCTAGTGACTGGAATCCAGCTTAAGATCAGCTGCCCAGAATTATGTGCTCGAGCTCTCCTAAGATCTAGAAATTATGTGATATAGCACTAACTGTCTCTGGGGTATAAATTCTATTAGATGCAAAACATCTTCAGTGTTCGTGAACAGAATAGTGAATCAAACCCTCATGAATTCTGCTATAGCACCTGTCCTTTTAATATTGTTTGAGAATATGGAGGTAGCTGCTTCTGAGTTTATACATCATCTATTTGTTACCACTGCCCTGAAAATAGTCTACTGATTGGAACACTTAGAGAGTTTAGGTTCAATGCTAAAGAAGATACAGATTCGAATTTTCTACTGTCTGTTCTCCAGGCAAAGATTGGCTAATATGTCCTTCAAATACATGTCAAAAATAATCATTCCATGTTCTTTCTGATGGGAGATCTTAAAGGATATGTTTAAAGTACCTTCATTCCAATTCTTAGTCAGGGTCGACTCCAGACCAGAATGCAGAAGTGACAATACGCTATATGTGTTGGATGTGAGCCTTACCTGGATACAGAAATGGAGCATCACCTCCAGCACCACTTTAAAATAAATTTCAATTACTTTCTGTTTCTGAAAAAAAAGAAGCAAACCACAACCAGAAGAAGCAGAACATGAGGCTTGAATATACATATTTTCTATAAATTCAGAGGCTCTGGTTCTGGACATGTGGAACTTTAAACATATCCAAATCCTCACTATTTTCTACCTGATGAGATGTGTGTGTTTTCAAAAGCCTGTGTACAACTCACTTAAAATCCTGTGGAGTAGTAGCATTGACTCGGTAATTAAGTTTGACAAAAACAAGTTGGCAATAAGAAAATAAGAGACTATGTGCTTAATATCATATCAGTATTGTATCATTATTTTGTATTTTATTTTATGTGATTATTCACTTAATATATATTTTTTTAAATGGCAAATATATTTTATTCCAGGGTTACATCAAAAATAAATTTGAAGTCTACCTTAAAAGACAATTGCATTCACCCAATGAATAGGATTAAAGAATGATATATATTATGATATTATGATACAAGTTATTTCTCAACAGTACTGATAAATAGCTGTCACGATCTGCGTTTCAGCAGGGTGTCGTGATTGGTTCGTTTCACCGATCCCAAAAGCGCAAAAAGGCAACAGCAGTGGGACAGTCAGTTTGATTACAACAAATGCACCTTTATTAGGAGCTAAAACAGTGAATGCGATAGTGGGGGGTTAGAAAAAGGAATAAAAGGATAGAAAGAGAGAGAGAGAGAGGGGTAATGGGGGTTATAGCTACCGACACAGGCGGAGTCCTCACTGGTCCGGACGATGAAGGCTCCGTCGCCGCCGGGGAAGTCTTCAAAGGTTCTGGTCGAGTTGGGGTCCAGTTATAGTTGGCGAAAAGAGGGGGAAGGGAAGCGAAATGATGGAAGTATGATGAAAGTCTATTGAAACTGTTCAGAGCGAAGAACATACAAGTTGAACCTTGTGGGGAAACATACGGGTCTATTGAAACCATGGAAGGTGAACAAACACAATAGGTCTATTATAACTACTGAAGAGGAACAGGTCAAGTCACAGTTTTCCCCCCCACTCCCTGTGGTAGGGGTCTCAGTCTCAGTCCTTAGGAGAGGGCTTCGATCTCTGTCTGTCACGGTGGTAGTGAGGCAGATGAGAGGTCAGCAGATGAGAGGTCAGCAGTAAGAGACCACTGGAGTTACCCCAAAAGTTCACTTGGCTTTAAGGTGGCAAAGCTGTATCACAGTGGACCGCTTCTCGCTGGGTCAATGCCAGGCACCCGTCAACTTCTTGCCAAGTCCTAGCCAGGCCCAGTTCTTCAGGAACAGCGTGTACGGAAATAGCAGACTATCGTCTCCACCAAGCCGGAACTGTGGTGCCAGAAATGGGGGTTTTCTCCCGGACCTTGCATCCTGCCTTCGTGGCAATTGTGAGGCAAAGGAAAAATGGGAGAAGGGGTCTCTAGACCGTCTCTTACAATAGCTCTATGAGGTTCCATATTGCCAGAGTATGGAAAAATAAAGAAGCTTAATAGATACTACCTTTGCATTCATAAAAAAAGTATAATTATTATAAAATTTTAAAAATTGAGAGGAGTTCAAAAAATTGAAATAATTTCTTGCCATATAATTCCTGCTTGCACTTTACAGAGCAGTAGATCCAGTTTGTTTAAAAAAAAAAGCATTTTGTTGTTTTTTTTTTTCTTTCCTTAGGAAACTTAATAGATAATTTATAGAACATTTTGGTTGGAAGGCACGTTTAAGATCACCTATTTTCCCCGCTCCTGACATGGGCAGGGAAAACTTCCATTACACCAAGTTGGTCAAAACCCCATCAAACATGGCCTTGAACACCTCTCCAGGGATGGGACACCCACAACTTCTCTGGCAACCTGGTCCAGTGTTTAATCACCTTCACAGTAAAGAACTTCTTCCTTACATCTGATATAAACCTATTCTCATTTAGGTTAAAGCCTTTCCCCCTTGTCCTGATAAAAACTGCCCTGGTAAAAAGTCCCTCTCCAGTTTTCCTCTAGGTCCCTTTAGGAACTGGAAAGCTCCTATAAGGTCTCCTGTAAGCCCTCTTTTCTCCAGGCTGAACAACCCCAGGTCTCTCAGTTTGCCTTCACAAGAGAGGTGTTCCAGCCCTCTGGTCATTTTCATGGTACTCCTCTGGACGCACTCCAGGGGGTTCATGTCCTCCATGTTGGAGGATCCAATGTTGGATGCAGGACTGCAGCTGGTGTCTCCCTGAGCAGAATACAGGGGATGAATCTCCTTGACCTGAGTGCCACCTTTCTTTTAATGCAGCCCAGGACACAGTTGGCTTTCTGGGCTGCAGGCGCACATTCCTGTCTCATGTCCAACTCTTCACCCACCAGTATCCCCAAGGGTTTCTCCCCAGTGTTTCTCTCAGTCCGTTCACCTCTCAATTTTTATTGATATAGGGGATTTTCCTGATGCAGGTGTAGGACATTGCACTTGGCCTTGTTGAACTTCATGAGGTTCCCACGGGTCCACCTCTCAAGCCTGTCAAGGCCCCCTTAGATGGAATCCCTTCCCTCCAGCACATCATCTGCAGCATACACCTTGGTATTGTCAGCAAACTTACTGAGGGTGCACTTGATCCCACTGTTCGTGTCACTGATAATGGTATAAAACACAATTGGTTCCAATAAAACCCCTGAAAAATCCCTCACTGGTCTCCACTTGGACATCAGGCCATTGACCGTAAGTCTTTGAGTGTGAAAATTTTTCTCCACTGACAGGTCAATCTGTACATGAAAGAGAGGAAATTTACTTGATCCTTACTCTTTGATTTGTCTGTTCTTACCCCAGGAAAGACAAGACCCTTGTGCCCAGCCAGGCTGGGGACCCTTCACTGCTCAGCCTTGCTGGATCAGAGGGCAGTCTGACTGACTTATTCAAAACACACACCAACAATATAAGCAACACCACTCAGCAAATTCCTATGCTTTATTCAGGTATGTTACTCACTGCCAGTGACTTAGGTCTCTTTATTAATTGTGCACCTTGAGTTTCCTTAGATATTCATCAACCTGCACTGCACCTAAAGGGGGGCAGTTATTCGTTCTTCTGGTCCTTGTCTTTTCAGAAATATATATTCTATACTTCTGACAAAGGTCTTAAGCATACCTTATATAAAATCCAAGAAGAAAACAACAGGAAAATAAACATCAAGGTGTCTGCACACCATAGACTATACAGCACTTTTAACCTAACAGCTTGCCCCAGAAAGATATTTTTCTTCTCCCTCTTGAATGGCCTCATCCTCTATTTCTGCCAACTGGCTCTACAATTATAATTAGGGTTGTTAGTCTCTGTCTACCTGAAATAATTGCAGGATAATTATCCTTACCATACTGAACATGAGGTGCCTGAATCAAAGAAAAATTTGCCTATGATTAGACAGGCAAAAGACAAAAGAACAAAAGGGTAAGCAAAAGCCTTCTTGTTCCGAGGAAGTAAATTACTTTGGACTAGGCCTACTAGAAGATGAGAGGCCCCACATGCTGAGATTGCAAGCATGTAACTTTTTAATGCTTACCCCTCTAAATGGATCATAGAGCCCTGTGATAGGTGTATAGGTTTCTTATATTACATCTGACAAGAAGTAAACACAACAGCTCAGCATTCTGAGATTTCCGCAAGTGATATGGTGAACACGAACTCACCCACAACTGTAAATCAAGAAGTGTCACTTTCTATATTGACTCATCTTGAGGTTGTAGCTCCAGTCAACTGGCCTTAACAGCTTCAAGTGCTATCCTAAATACAGTCTTCATGTTCCTTTTAAGATAAGAATGATGGGTTCTAGTGTTTAGTTCATTCACCCCGGATATAAGGTTGCTATCTGAAAAGTTTAAAATTCCATTTTCAACCTCACAATAACATGTCTTAGCAACTACATTTCAGGTTATGTCGGTAACCATTTATGGCTGTTCTTTATCTCTCTTCTTGAAGCCTTGCCATGGGGACAAATAAAATGAAACAAGATTCATCCAGGATTGGAAAAAGAGAAAGGTAAAGCAGCTATTCATCTGAAGGGCAGAGACTTCAATCTAAGTCCATGCATTCTGCATTACACTGTCACTGAATAAAATACAAATGCACTTCAGGTTTCAAGGCCAGAACTGAATATTTGTCTGTCCTATGCATGGAGAGTCTGTAATTAAGATTTTTTCTTCCTGGAAAAATAAAACCTGAATTGTTCTTTCTTGTAGATACACACCTTTAGCAGACATGATTTTTGAGTATGTCTGATCCATCCTAAGCTAAAGTACTGTGGCAAAGGGCAGATGCAATGCTCTTGAAAAAACAGAAATGGGAGAAAACTTTTGTCAAGATAAGATAAAAATTGGGGTCACACTGTGTTTTGCCAATAAAATATTCCTGAAGGGTTGGGAAGACTGTTTCTAAAAGAGTAATATCTTTTCTCTTCTTTCTAAGTGTTAGCATTTCTGTTTCAAAAACTAGTTTTCAGTTAAGAGAGATGACATGCTGACTCTGAAATTTGAATACCGAAGTGTTGAAGATTAAAATGAAGATCTGTCCTTAACATTTTATTTTGAATGACTCTAAATCTTTATTACCATTTTAGATCCTCTTTGTGAAGCACCTTAATGCTCCCAGAAGTACTAAGTGTACACTGCTGTACAAGGTTTGTGAAGAGTACTGAGTTATCAAGACACTTCTTTTATGTAAACTTATGCTGAAATCTAGGCCATTTTTATCAAAGTTCTTTATCTACACTATCTTATAACACCTGTGATTTAAGTTAACTTTTTGACTCTAAATTACAGTAGAGCAGAACAAGACCTCAAACAGCAATGTAAAGGCCTCAGAAGGTAAGCAATATCCTTAGGCAGAGTCTTCAGTAATAGGCAGATTCTTCAGTTCCTGAAGATTCAAACATATAAAGTGTATATGATAGACACAGAACCCTTCCTCTCTTGTTCTGCTCAGGATAAGCTGGTGAAAAGAAGCCTCTAAGTCAAAAAGTCCAAGTGCTCAGCTTGGACATGAATTATATTTAGATTTACCCGTCAATATAAGCAAATCCTAAGTCCATTATTTGAGCTAACTTTTGGTCGATATGCATTCCAGTGTCAATAAGATTCACATAGAAGTCCAAAGTGACTGGAAAAAAGGGACTACTAATATTCATCTTTAAAAAGTGTAATAAGGAGGGTCTTGGGAAGTACCATCCAGTCAGACTCACCTCAGTGTCCAGTAAGATAATGGAGTATGTCAAGGGAAGACAGGGAAGTGATCAGAGACAGTCAACATGGCTTCTTCAGGAGTAGATTTTACGTAATGTATTTAGTGGCCTTCTACAATAAATAGAGTGACTGCATCAGTGGAAATAGCTACAGATATCATTTACTGGGACAGATAAAGACCCTTTGATAAGGCCTCCCCCAATAAACCTGCCTTTAAATCAGAGGCATATGGGATTGATGGATAAACTAATAGATGAATATGGAATTTTGCATCCAAGGACTTACAGTCAATGGCTCAATGTCGAAGTGGAAACCAGCAATGAGAGGTTTCCTATAAGAGTCTGCAGCAGCACAAGTATTATTTAACATATTCATCAGGAACATAGAGTGTCTTTCTCCTCAGCAATTGTGCAGACAACACCAAGTTGTGTGGTGCAGTCAGCACGCTGGAGGCAAGTGATGCCATCCAGAGGGACCTTGACTGGCTTGAGAAATGGGCCTGTGCAAACCTCATGAAGCTCAAAAAGGCCAAATGAAAAGTTCTGCAGTGAAATCCTCAATATCAATCCAGACTGAGACATGAATGGATTGAAAACAACCCTGAGGAGAAGCACTTGGGGATACTGGTGGATGAAGAGCTGTACATGTGTGCCTGCAGCCCAGAAGGCCACCTGTGTCCTGGGCTGCATCAGAAGAAGCATGGCCAGAAGGTTTAGGGAGGTGATTTTCTCCCTCCAGAGAAGGGCCACAAAAATGATCAGAGAACTGAAGCACCTCTCATATGAAAACAAGATAAGTGGTGGGGTTGTTCAATCTGGAGAAGAAAAGGTTCCAGGGAGACCTTATAGCAGCTTTCCAGTTCCTAAAGGGGCCTGTAGGAAAATTTACCAGGGCCTGTTTTGACAGAACAAGAGGCAAGGGTTTAAAAATGAAAGAGGGTAGATTTGGATTGCACCCAAAAAGAAATTAATTACAATAAGCATGGGGAGATACTGGGACAGATTGCCCAGAGAAGCTGTTGATTCCACCACCATGCAAGTATTTCAGACCACATTGGGTGTTTGAGGTACATAATATAGTGAAAAATGTCCCTGCCCATGGCAAAGGGGGGCAAAAAGATGATCTTTGAAGGTCCTTTCCAGCCGAAATCATTCTATATTCTATAGCATTTTTGTGAAATGGACCCTTTTGATAATTTTGGTCCTCAATGGGTTCAGCTTCATGACAGATCTTAAGCAGTTTGATGCCTATTAAGACTAAACCCTACTGTGGACATGTGAAAAAGTTTAATTCCATCATGGCTAATAAAAATGAATGTAAGTACCCATAGTATTCAGTAGTGAGTGACATGGGGAATTTAGATCACAACATTGGACCTAGAAAAAAAATTTAAATCCCTTACTGGATTTGGCTATTTATATCTTTGTAAATTACAGGAACATGCAAAATGCTCAGACAGCTTTGGTGAAAGCAGTATGAAAGTAGAACAGCACAGCCCCTGCCAGTTTGTTTCAATGCCAGAATTCCAAACTCTGAGTCCAATCCTCTGGTATTTCTTCCAGTAAAATTTCTAAAATTTCTGCATACTTAATAATGCTCGGTTTAAAATATCTTGTAGCAATAACTATTTCTATTACAGTCCAAACACTGAAGGATTTTTTGTGATTGTGGCCACACAGCAATAAAGCTTTCACTGTTGCTGTCATAGAGCTCTTAAAAAAATTCAAGCCAGCTACTTATCATTCTGTTCTTTGACTGGAAAACCATTAAACAAGAAAAAAAGAAACATGAGCACGAAAAAGGAGCTATTCCAAATGCTCTTGAATGATCTCCCTTACCAGGGAAATGACTCTGGCTTCTGTGCACTTGGCTTGCTATTTCTTTGCAGCTTTCATTTCTATACAATGAATAATGTTCTACTGTCTTATGTAGAAATAGAAAAAATATAAAAAGACAATTTTTTAATAAATATAAAAGGAAAAATTTTAGGACTTATAAAATGAGGATCTGATTAGGATTCTGCTGAAATTACTGATTTATAATTCAATATTTCTCTCCAGGTGTTGTGCATTTCTGAAAAGTCAGAAAGGGAGAAAATGTGAAATGCTTACAACATATGCAAAGCTAATCAGACACTGGTTTCCTATGTATTTTAAATGCAAATGCCTGGAAGGCTCATGTTTGTGTGGCAAGAGAAGCCTCCACAAATACAATATCTTGTATTAACTTTCCTCCTCTTTTTCAAAATATATATATTCCCCCTCCCAACCATTCACCCAAAAATAAAGAAAAAAAAGGCAAGGGAAAAATTAATGTGTGTCACTAAGTGTATGAACAGAAGATTTCACACTGCTAGCATAATGTTCAGAAAATTCTACTGATAAACACATGTAGTAGGACACTGAGATAAATACAGAATTTGTCCAATCCATCAGGAAATTCTGATTATGCTATGTTCTCCTCTCCCTGACTTCTTGTCAGTTTCCCTCCCTTCCTGCCTCTCTTCCTCCTTTCCTACATCCCTTTTGCTTTCTCTTCTCTTCATTCTTCTTTGGAAGTATTAAAGGGAAAGAAGGAAATAAAGAAAGAAACAAATCTGCCTATCGTGTCCTGGGCAGCATCACAAGAGGGGTGGACAGCAGTTAAGGAAGGTGATTCTGCCCCTCTGCTCTGCCCTTGTGAGACACCAGTTGGAGTTCTGCATCCACCTCTGGGACCCCTAGTTCCAAAAGGGCATGGACCTGCTGGAGTGGGTTCAGAGAAAAGCCATGAAGATGATCAGAAAGCTGAAGCACCTCTCCTGTGAAGATAGGCTGAGAAAGCTGGGATTATTCAGCCTGGACAATAGAAGGCTTTGGAGAGAACTTATAGCAGCCTTCCAGTACCTAAAATGACCCTATAGAAAAAAGATAAAGAGTGATTTTTTGTGTGGGCAGACAGTGATAGGGCAAGGGGGAATGATTTTAAATTAAGAAGAAGGAAGCAGGTTTCTCAGAGAACTTGTGGATGCTCCAAGCCTGGAGGTGTTCAAGGCCAGGTTGGGTGGGGCTCTGAGCAACCTGGTCTAGAAGATGACATTCTTCCCACCATATCTGACAATTGTTTTCTTGAGGAACTTCAGTGACAATTAGTTTACACATTTTTCATATTTCACTAGTGCAATTAAACAAGATTATCATATGGTTAGTGTCTCAAGTTTTCTTTATGTTTTATATTTCATCAAAATAAGAATGATATCTCACAGGGAAAATAAAATATTCCTACAGCCTGAGGAGTTTACTCTTATGTAATACTCATAATCTTTTGCAAATATAAGACATTTTGAATTTTCTTGGAAAAAGAGAAGGAGAGAGACATAGAAACCCTTTTAAAGACTGCATGTAAAGCAAGGTCAACATGGGGATTGTTAAACCTTTCTGCAAAAATGAACCCATTAAAAACAACATTTTATTACATATAGAAATAATTATATCTACTCTATTCATTTAAAACTCTCTTTGTTAAATCATTAATTTTATCATATATCGTTGACTTTTTCCTCTCCAGAATGCCAGGGAAAGTCATGCCGTGAAAATACACCTTCGTTTATTTCAGTAAATATGTGCTGTGTTTTGTGCAAAACATAAAAGATGTAAGAATACTGGCATAAACTATCGGTGAAGGAGAATGTATTATTATCAGAATAGGAGACAAATATCCTTTTTTGTTGTTGTATATAATCAATATTTTTTCTTAAAGAAAAACAAAAACTTTGTTTTTCAAAGAATTTACCTACTACCATTAGTGTTAATTTTATAAATGACCCTTCTGTGCCACTGAATATTTGCCAGATGTAATGTATATACCCAGGTTGCAGCACTCCTTCATTCTAAACTCTTTACTCCAAGAGAATTTAAACTCACGTCATTTATCTGCCTAAAAAATTATTTAAATACTAAATTATACATCTTCTCTGCTTTTTCAGTGCTGTGGCAAGTTAACACACATGTGATCAGTGCTTTGATAAGATTACAGAAGTTTCTAATTGCAACAAGTGAAACTTAAATATCTCTGTGCTGAACAATTTATAGTTCATTAAGGCAGTGTAGTACATCATAAAAAAAAATTATCTGTTAGTTGAGTTTTCTAAGTTCTGTAATGCTTGCTTTAATTGATGGTATACAGCAGGTGAAGTGAAACTGAAGGAACAAACTATAAATAGCTAAATCCTATTAGGAATAAATGACTGCAGCATTTGATTACAATTTTATCCATCCAGAAGCAAGAAGAAGAAAAGAATCAAGTATCCAAAATGCATGTGGTATATTGAAGTAATAAAGTCTAGATATAATTGACTGCTTCTGAGGTACTGGTAGAATGAAGTCCTGGGAATGGTATAAATAGAAGTGGAAGTTAAAAATTGAGGTTTGTAATTTTTTTTTTTAAGTGAGTGAACAGATATTATGGTTATTACCATTCACAATTCCTAAAATAAACATACCAGTTATGACTGCAGTGAATTTTATGTTGACACACATTTTCTGAAACCTTTATTTCAGAGTACCTTGTTGGGAAAATGACCTGATTCTTTCCTTATGTGAAAAAAACTACCCTTCAGTCTCCTTTTTGTCTTTACTTTGGTCCACTAGAAATGCCTCAAATCTGTGATTGATAAATGCATACTAACATTTTGTTCTAACTCTGTAGATGAGGCTGACAGTAAAGGTGCTTGTTAGTGTAACTAAAAATATCCTCCAACAGAATGGGAAGATTAGTTTTATACTTCCTCTTCTGTTACTGTCAGAGCACTCAGTAGCTATTTGCATGAGTGTTTTCAAGAAATCTTTTTTTTTTTTTTTTAATAGAAAGTTGAATCTATGTATCCATACCTTCAGTAATTTTGTAATTCTCAAGAATTAATTTTGGCAACAAGTTTTAGAAAGCAAGTGTCTATAGAAAAGGAATTATTTGTACCAACAAAATGTGGGATTTCTAATTAGTGGTCTGGCCTAAAAAACAGGTAAACAGTGAAATCACTCTTGTCACGTTTGGGAGCTAAAAATCTCTTTACAAGAATCAGTGATGTGTTCTAGTAGATTGTTAGATGACAATGTATATCCTTGTAGCACAAATCCAATATAGCCAAAGTGTTCATATGAAAATAAGAATACAAAGTGTAAATAAAATAGCATAATACAGGTATACCGGAGTCATCCTTAATAACGAATGTCTATTCACGTGTCTCTAAAATCCATATTAGGGAATATAGATCAATGTCATATATAAAAAAATCTGTTTAATAGTCATAAACCCCATACTACCTCCCAGAACCACCCAGAAGCAACAAAAAAGTGAATAGTCCTAGAATGGTTTTGTTTGCTTTTAGCAGACTCTTTGTACCTTTTTAAACCCCTAAACTGAGCAAACTGCAATGACAGTATGTGTTGTCCCTGTTCTTTGATTGTGTTCTCCATGGAAAGTGTTGGCTTTTGTGATATGAAAGGTCGTCAGTTAAACAAGGATGACCATCCTTTTTATCCTAAAAAATGTGAGGAAACAGATGTTTGGTCTTTAACAAATATAATTTATACTCAAAGGATTTTTTTCCCTTAAAATATCCTAAAACTTCCATTTATTTATTTGGATACTTAGGCACAATGTAACAAGAAATCGTTTATCAAAATTTTTAAAAGAGTATTTCTAGGCTATCCCAAATTAAGTTTTTTACAAATAAATAACTAAAAAAATTGGAAAAGAAAATAACACACTATTCAACTACACAAGAAAAAGGAATAATAAAGATCACAAACAGTGACTAAAGATAAAAAAGTAGAAATTGACAAATCCTTGGTAGAAAAGTTATTTACCACTCTTTTGCCACACTGGAAGTAATCAACAGGAAGAAGCATATTTTTTAAAGATTATTTTGCTTCTGTGACCTTAACTAAACAAAATTTTTCATGTAATTCTTTTCTCCTTCATTTATGTGCTTAAGGTGTAGACTAGATTTTCTACCCATTCCATTAGTAAGACGGAACAGGATGTATGAATTTCTGTCCAATTCTGTACCACTCTTGCCTTTTATGGTTTTTTTGGTTTCGAGAATTATATACATCATAAAGATGCTCCTCTCATGCTTACCTTACTTTTATGTACCTCACTGTTTAGGACTAGTCTGTGCTATGCAAAAGACTTGGGAATGAACGTTAATAAATCTTTTCATAGAATGTCTCAAAGAAATATAAAATAAATATAAAGATATTTTTGTTCTTACTGATTCTGTTTATTTTTTTTTTCTTCTATTCTTCTGATAAAAGTAACAACCTAAAAAAAATCCAAAGTACATTTCCTCTTAGGTTTGCTAATTTTATTGTTAAATTTCTTTTAATTTATGCTATGCTTTGTGGGCTATTTTGGTTATAAATCTTATAGGATCACTTAATATACAATAGCTGTCTAACTGATCATATACTGTAATATTTTCTAGAGCCTTGGGGAAACTGGAGAAATTAAGCAAGCATGTCTAAGTATAAACTATTTTTTTTTAATTGGCTTCTTTTTTTCTGCAGTGACTTGTTAGGTTAATGAAGAAGAACATTTGTGAGAAGTGTTCCAGTAGTGAAATCCATTAATCACTTGAAAAAATATTGATTGTACAATCTTTTTCCTTTCTTTCATGATCAGAGAAATACCAACAGTATATTTGAAATTGTGAGAAAGTTTAATATCCTAGATCTTTGTAAGCAGAATGGAGAGAAGACTTGATCAGATTACCTGATACTGTTTAATTATCCTATGCATTTATTTAATTATCTAATTCTTTCTTAAAATTCAGAAATAATTTATGAGTGGACTGGTTTTTGCAGATTATGACAAATTAACCACTTCTAAGGCCAGAAGGGAATATTAAATCACTTATTCTGACTGCCTATATAGTGTAGGTCATAGAATCACTCTAATATTTATCTTCACACTTTGTATTTGAGTTAAAAATCCCTTTCAAGAATGCATCCAGTCTTGGCTTGAAGATTTCAATACCTGATTCCCTTTAGCAAGTAGTGAAAAATTCATTTGTTACTTAAAATAAAACACTTTTTTGTGAATCTGCTCCACTGATTTCTATTATCTCACATTTATTTTGAGTGTCAACTTTTTTTTTTATATATCACTAATGTGGACAATAACATGATCTACATGTTTTGACTTTGATTGATTGACTTACATATTCTATAAGTGAAAAGTGATTTCTTTCAGGAAGAATAATCTTGCTTCCAGGTTTGTTTCATTTTAAAAACACTATATCTCCAAAATTCTAAGTAATGAATATATTATATTTTCTCAATGTATAAGTTTTCATCCACTTGATCCTAGCATCAGGGACTTGGTTTGGGCACTCTACTGTGAATTACAAGGGACTACTAAAGCCATGATAAGAAAGTAAAAAGAAGATTCTTTGGTGTAGTGAAAAGAAAATGTGTGTTCCCCACCACAAACTGGGCAAAACAGTGACCCCTGTTATGAATTGCACACAGTGAGAAGAGTAGTCTCATGAGGGAGCAGGAAGGGCAGCCTGTTCCATGAAGGGAGGTGAGATGAGAGTCAAAAATGAAACCAGATGGGTAAAGCAGTGATCTCACTGATAAGGAATCAACAAGGTGCACTGGAAAAAAGTTCTTCAATTACAATCAAAAGGAGACATAAATGCTTAATTTCACAGGAGAATAGCAGCACTCCAGAAAGCTGAGCTCTAACCCTGCCTCAGTTTGTGACATCTTAACTCATTGAGTTGAACTCCTATACTCAAAATTATTTCAGCATTTGATATCTGCATGATTTCTGCTTGAAAAAATGAAGACTACTGTTTATGTGAACATAATATCCTTAAAATTTGTCCAAAGTTCTCTCTTGCAGAGAAATACTGGAAGTTTTCTATACCCTGACACCTTGCTCCATTTTGGAATAAACCAATTGCATAATTTCAGCAATAAAAAATATTAAATCATGACCTTGAAGAATTGGGGTGGAGTAGTTTCATTCACATGTATAAAGCTATTTCACTGGAAATTATGTACCTCAGAGAAATTTGCAGATGTCAGGAACACAGCCAGTGTGTGAGCATACAAGTACAGTGTAGGTGATCAAATGAGTCTTTGGGGTCTGTGTTTTCTAATTTAGCTAAGTACATGTAAAATAGAAAAATCAGTTTGATCTACTGATGACTACACTTTTGGTCAATGTAATGTTCAGTGTAACTGTGGCTGGCAGCAGAAGATGCACTGAAGAGACAGATGAGTGTTTAATAGGAAACAACTGAGAACATCCTTTTCCAGAGAGAGTTGTAAATTCTCTAGGCTCGGTTTTGTTTCCTGACAGCAGTATGGCTAAACCATGTTTTATATGTACTAGTATGTCTTTATTTACGGGTATTGGTAGCATTTTTATGAAACATACCCAACATGGTCAACAACTATTGATTCTACTATCTTTTCTCCATCACAACTCAACCCTGGATCCAGAACTGCTTAGTCTTGAATTAAAGTCTATTCATGAAGTTTTCTAAAATAGTGCTTTGACTAATAGCAATAAAAGATGAGCTCTTATTTAGAACCAATACTGTATGAAAGTGCATGCTCACTACCCATCACCACATTAAAGAGATTATACAAATATTGATGCTTTATATTCATACAGACTTCAAGAGTTTGCTCCCTATTTCAGGTTCGTAAAAAGATTAGAGTTTGTTTTGGCGTATTTCTCTCATGTGTTTTGTGAGATAATCTAAGATCAGTTGGGATTCCAAGGTAAGCACAGATAATTGCTCTGGGGCAGACATTCTCTCAAGCAAGCCTTGTAATGTTTAATTTCCTTGTCCTGTAGGCATGTAAGAACCAAGTCTCGGTTCCTGTTTCATGAGTTCCCGAATTAAATTTTCATGAGCTTTTACCAGTATAAGATTGCAATTATCCAGGCTTCAGCTAGTGTCTTCATTGCTGTATGTGTTTTGGACCAATTTTCTTCTTTTTTTTTCTTTCTATGTTGTAATACTACATAGTTTCCTTTCACTGCTATAATGCCTAAGAAAATATTTTTCTCTGCTAATCATAACAGCTGACAGGTACTGATATGAGTTCGTAACTGGTTTTGAACCAAACAAAAAGGAGAATATTTTCATGTGTTGCTTGTAAATGTTGTAAATGGTAATGAATAGCACTCTTTATAAAAAGAATAATAGTTGTTTGTGTCTATAATGATAACTCACAGCAGCTATTTTTAAATTACTAGGATTTTGTCTGCCACAGTTAAAACCAGAAAAAAAGTAGGTTTATCTTTTTATTTCAGGAAGGTGTATGTGCCCTTTTTTGCAATATATCCTTTTCAGCATGCACCAAACACATTGCATAACTGGCATACGTTTCCCTCTGTAGGCATCACAGCAAGGAGAAAGGCATGAAATAAGGCAAGGAATAAGGCAAAAAATACTGCTTTTTGAAATTAACAATATAACATAAATGGTAAAAAAATGTTAAATTTCTCTGGTTATACATTCTACTCTGTTAAAAGTAAGGACAATATAAGTGTGTATCTTATGTACTTTTTAATAAGTCAATAAGACCACAATGAAATTAGACTGTTACCAAATACATTTTTAATATCGATTATGATAAAAAACTAGACAGAGGTTGTTGCAAACAGAAAAGAACACAATCAATTCAGTATATTTCCATTGAAAGATATATTTGAAAGATTTACTTCTCAGAAATGCATTCTTCCAGAGCTGTCTCTGTTTGATGAAATGGTTATTTTAACATGTTCTGAAGATTCTTCTATCATATTTTTCTATCTCTTTTGCTATTTTTCAGCCTATCAATCTCAAACTATGCTTCAAGATTATTTAATTTTATTAGCTATTTCTATCATACAGAAAACTGCAGTGGCATGGTATAAAACACAGGGCACACATTTCGTTAATAAGTAAAACATATTTGCTTTAATAGTTTCTTGGGAAAAATTCTCTAAAGAAGTAAACTGCTTAATGTTAGAAGGAAAACTTTATTTTAGAGGATAAGGTTGTGTCTGAACTGAAGTCTCAAGTTGTATGACAAAACTGCATTAAAATCAATTTAAAGAAACATAATAATAAACTTATAAGTAATTTTGTGGAATTGTTGGTTTTTTCAAATGTCAGCAGCATTTTATTATTAAAAATCAATATATTTTGAAAGAACAGCTGCAAGTATGCCTGTAGTGTGAGAATTTATGTTTCTCTAATTCTAAAGGAATAAATTTTCGATTGTTCTTGTAATTTTATCTGGACCTCAGAACAAATAAAAATGAATTTTATTTCTCTCTTTCCTATTTTAAATTTCTTATTTAAGTGTCAGAGACACTGAACTACCTAAATAATGCTTTGCTGTTAATTTTACTTAATATGCCAAATCAGTTTAATTACAGTTTCTATAAATAATCTATGCAAAATACTTGCCTGGACAGCATGCACTTTTCCTTCTGTATGTGGCACATTTTAGTACTTAAAAGCATTAGAACAGATGTTAGGTGCCTCCTAAACTTGTTTTCAGTTTTCTTTTATTTATATGTTAATGAGAATTTAATTACTTCATGAATACTTAAACAACCTGAGGGTGCCTGATATCATTAGCTTGAACATGACAAGCACCTCAAGTGACCACATGGGAAGAATAAAATTGCTTTTAGTTCACTTGAAGACAGAAAGATGAATTTATTTCACCCCCTGCTATGTTCTACCTGCCACACAAAACTGAGTAAGCTGTGGGCACTGATTCAGTCTCATCTCAGTGTGACCAAAAGTATCCAAGGAAGGAATATGCACCAAAGTGCATAAATCGTTCCTTTTCAATTTACTTCACTGTCCTTTGATAAGCAAGCAGGGAATGTTTTTTACTGTGTCTTATTTCTTCTTAATAGTTTTTTGAGTCGAAATTATTTTCTGTCATGTAAATTTCTGTGTTCCATTCTCATAAAATTATGCACAACATGTCCTACAGTGATCAAATTATCCAGGATGAAAAACAGTATGGAAAATGTTTAACTGTCCATCAGGAAAATTGTGCAATAAAAGTATTATTTCTGGGCATTGCAAAGTAATAGAAGGGTCTGACTCTCAGCTGTGGAAAGAATAAAGCGGGAAAAAATAAATAATTAATTTTAAAATTAATTCCATTAATTTAATGGAATAGGATTTTTAACAGTAGTTCTATTTTCTGTATGCTCACTATATAGTCTACAGGAACAAAATAATATTTCTGACACTTGTCTTACCTTATTCATATGATCCTCCTCATGATACACACAAGAAAACAGAAAGGTAATAATATGAGCATCAAAGGTAAAACAACAACAAAAACCTCCCTTTCTTTTCAGGGGGTGGAGGGATATTTGCCCAGTCTGTTAATTAATTTTTGAAGGGGTTTATTTAATTTTGATTTAGATCCTGCAGATATTCTGTCTTCAATAAATTCTACTTCTATAAATGTATAATGGAAGAGCATGTCTTAAGTAATGCAGATACTTCCAAAATATATTATAAGATAAAGTTTAACACCTCCCAGGAAGAAACATTTCATTTGTTCATTACTGTATCATATATCCATTTACATTCAGTCTTAATGATGCTGAAACAGTAACTCAGCTAGGCATGACAATAAAGTTGGGAATAAAAAAATATTCAAGGTTCTACACTGAAAGCTTTATCTAATCTATTTTTCTCATGGCTGGGCAGGAAATGGGGAATATCAGAGCAGCTTAGGAAAAGAAATCAACCAACAGTGAGACGAAAAGGGTGGACACAAACACAATATAAAAAGAATGATGATTTTCCTAATAAAAGAATGCAAGTATTTTCCAAAAGTTAAACCCTGCCCCGAGGAGGTCATATTTGTCAGAGAAGCATTGAAGCATCAAGTCTGTCTCTGACCTTTCAAGCTTTATAAGAATAATATTCTCTTTTAATTCAAGTGCCTGAAAAAAAAAAAAAAGAAGCAGTGTGCTAGATACAGAGATGTTTTCTTTGATCATCAGACGTGTNAAGTATTTTCCAAAAGTTAAACCCTGCCCCGAGGAGGTCATATTTGTCAGAGAAGCATTGAAGCATCAAGTCTGTCTCTGACCTTTCAAGCTTTATAAGAATAATATTCTCTTTTAATTCAAGTGCCTGAAAAAAAAAAAAAGAAGCAGTGTGCTAGATACAGAGATGTTTTCTTTGATCATCAGACGTGTCCAAGATCTTTAGCTTTTCTTTCTATTTCTTTTTTTTTTTTCCATTATATTGGGTGTCTGTTGCACAGGCACTGATATCATGTGTCCACATACCAAAGAAAACTTTTGTTAGCTAGGTCTATTAGATGAAAAGCTGTGTGCTTCTGTGTGCATACAGAGAAACAGTTACCAAAAAAGACCAGACTGAAAAAAAAAGAAAAAAAAGTGCTGAAGGACAATTTCTGAACATCTCCTAGGAACTGAATAGCTTCCAAAACTGTCAGTCTTTTTGAAGCTGCAAGAACTGACAAAGTCAGAGTGGCAGAAGCACCTGAATGTGTTCAAGATCACTAACATCTACTTCAGTAAAATATTCTATAGTTCCAACCATATCCAAGAGGCAACAGCTCTACATGTTGCCTCTGCAGGGAGAGATTACAGGTTCCCATATATATATGTCTGCAAACATAGGGCACATAGAGGTATTTTCCAACCACTTAGTAAGAAACTAGTGGCACATCTTTGTGACCCTTGGCACCTGAGTAAATTGTTGGGGTTGGGTTCTCAGATGATGCTCCAGACACATTTCTATGAGTGAGAGGGGTCTGAGCTGTGAAGCAGTCACAGTTACTGTGTAAAGTTGTTTCTATAAACAACAGCAGCTCAATAAAAACAATAACAGCTTAATTATTATAAGATGTGCCAGTAAACAATGGTTGTGATCTGTCTTCACAGTGCAACCTTCACACTTGCCTTTTGTGGCAGACAGGGAGTAGAAATAGTGGGCTGTTCCTGAAGGGATGGAGAGCTGGGGGCCAAGGGAAGGCAATGCCCTCAGAGACAGACACAGATCCACAGATCTTCCTGAGCAACAACAGCAGAGCAGGCCTGGTGCTGGTAAGCAGGTTCAGTTAGCAGCTGGTAGCAGGTTGTCAGGCCAATGTGTACAGGGTCCAAGGTATGTGTAAGATCCCTGCCAGGATTCAAGTCAGTGTATAGGCAGGGCTCTATAGGGATCAGTTCCTTATGCACCCTACATAGTCAGCCCAGAACTGTCCTGGCTCTATGAAATATGCATGCTCTAACAGCACATGAACAGTCAAAATGCATAGCCTCACATAAAATAAAGATTTATTTTTTAGGATACCAGAGAACTCACTTTAATTTCTGTGTCATAGAGATATGTTGATTTCATAGTTCATAGGATCTACACTCTACAGAATGTAGCTCCTTTGCATCATTTCACCTGGGGAAAAGGAATCACTCTCACAGGCACAAATGTAGCCAGTGTTGCTCAAATTTTGGATCATGCCTTTGTTTTTCTAGGGAAGAAAAAGTGATAAAAGTCAAAGATAAAATGTATCTTTCAGAATTAGGGTGTAATTTTGGCCTTATTAACCAAAGAACTTTACGTCTTTAAATGAAAATTCTGAATAGCCAGATGAAGGAGAAAAGTTTTGCAAATATAAACATTATTTTATTATAAAGTGACAAAGATTTTTTCATCACAACAGAAACAACATGTTTTTAAATCTCTCTCCTCTACTTACAGTGCAACACACAGTGCTCCATGAGGTATTGTTTCTATTCCCACTCTGGCTGGGTATTTACAAGAGATCTGAAACTTCAAAGTCTTGTCCTTCTAAAGTGCAAAAACATAACAGTTTAGGAAAATTTATGCTAGTAGGATTTGTTTGATCAAAAGTAGTGCTAATCGACCAGAATTCTCTAACAGTCATTGAGGAGAATTAAGGACTTGAGGGACAAAATAGCTGCCAAAACAGAGGTTACTGGAGTCACTTAGAGATCCCAGTATTTTCCACATATTTTCAAGCTTTATTTCTGAAGCACGCAGGAGACCCTCAGAGAAGAGGGTGTCTGAGCCAGCAGTCAAACCTGTTTAGATGCTGCCAGAAATCACCCTATGACACTTCAACTCCTGTCCAGGTTGGGCACAGCAGCCTTCCTGAAAGGTGCAGTGAGCAGCTGCACTTCAGCTAGTGGGGTGTTACGCAGGGTCCCACATTTCAGGTGTACGTGTCTGGCACCATGGGTTTCTGTCACACTGATGAGTACATTAGTAGAGGGGTAGAGATCATCAGGGATTCACAGAAAACCAGCACTCACATCTACCCCAGGGAAAAGGGGATTTGTTGTGTCATTCTGTGTTGGGGATTAGAAATTCTACAATGGGTTGTGGAAAGGTTTTTAGGATATTGATCCTGAATGTGTAGTTCAATGACTGCTGGTTAATTGCATATTGTTAATAAATCGATAGACCACTTCTATCCTGATTTCTTTCAAGCTGAGTGAATTTAGCTTTTTTTTCCCCTGCAACTTACAAACTAAATTATTAATGATTTTCTTAATTAATAATGCAGGTATCTGATATCTGCAACAAAATTAAAATTATTTAAACTGAAAAAAGTTTGAGACATAGAATGTGTCCATTTGAAAACAGAAGCAAGCCAAAATCAAGAAATTAAAACTATGAAATGTTTGTTATAAAAGATATGTGAATCTATAAAATATGACTGCTTTAATTTTCATGTTCCATGCCATTAAGAACAAAGGGAAGGTAGATAAAAAAGCTGTTTAATTATAAAATCCTAACTATCCAGATGTTTACCTACTTGCAGGTGCTGCACTTGCCAGGATTTTTCTCACATCATTAACAACTCACAATTGTTTAAATTGATTATTTAAAAAAAAAATTTCCCAGGGTCCAGAAATCTCACTTGAGTGACCTTGGACTTCCTCTTGCAATATTTTTCGTATCTATATAAAACAGTATATAAAACAGTCGGAGTGGGTAATATTCCAAAGCCTGTGATGATCTAGTCAGTTTTCCGGTGATTTTCCTGATCCAGATAAAGTGCTCTGGTTCCTTATTAGTTTACTTACAATATGGGTGAAGTAGCAGCAGTACCTTATCCACTATGTTTTAAGTGTGCTAACATGACACAGTATTTTATATATATAATCACACTATTAATATTTCTCATTAATATTTCTTTGCTTGGGGCTATGACACTTCATCGTCTTTGAAGTTCCAAGAAGATATCCTAATGTCTTTGAACTCAGCTGGAAAACCACTGATTTTGCAAGGTTTAGGATGACCCATGAAGTCAACTGAAGTGATGTCCTGCACAAATCCAAATTGCCTTGATTTCAGATAATTTAGCTCCCAGTTTTAAAATTTCTGTATCTGACCCAGTGTTACAAAATAGTTCTTTTTGTGGCAGCACTGTTCTTGTCCCTGCATGTTTCATACTAGTATAGAGAGTTTTATAGTAACATTTCTGTTACTTACTTAAGGCTGGCGGGGGGCTTGGGGGGTGAGAGGGCAGGGGGTGTGGGGATGTGGGGGCAGGGAATTAAAAAAAATCATAATATTTACACTCTCTAACTGAAAAAATCAAGGATTTTATTTGATTGCTCTCTGCCAAAATTAAAATAAACAAAAAGTCATATAGATATGAAATTGTTCTCCATAAGTTGATCACCACTAAAAGAGAAAATAACCTTTTTTTCAAATCTATTCTGTTTCTGTGAGTGTTATTAAGTCCCCAGTTTTTGATCATCTGTATAACAGTCAGGTGAAATGCTCTGCTTCTCCTTCTTTCTCCCATACTCCCTGCTGTCTGGAGGTTAGGGAGCTTTCTTGTGAGTTAGAAATTACGTTCTGATCTTTTTGAATAGATCACTGACTAGTTCTCTAAGCTAAATGGTAGAGCAAAAATTGGGTTTTTTTCACTCATTTTTATTTCCATAACATAATTGATTTCATTGTATAATTGACAATACATTCTTCCACCTTTTAAAAGAAAAAATCCAAACAGAACAACCAAGTCAGTAGTTCTTGTAGCAAGTAACTATACTTTATCTATGATAATTGAGTGCATTCTATTCTGTTTTCAAAATAAAAACTTGGCTTCCACACTCTATGTGGAGTTTATTAAAATTTTAGGAAGTATAATGGCTGTAAAAGTGGTACATGTGCATCCCCTTGAAATATTAACAGAATGCAGTTGACCAGGAACACTAAGAAATTTCTTTGTCATAACTAATACATTTTATATGAAGCTATTATAATTAAACATTATTATAGCCGTACTAGATTTTATGTACTGATGATTTTGTTTCTGTAATATGGTGATAAAATATTGTCTTTCATTTGAAATAATTCTTGAGAGGCTTATGTTTTAATAACCAAAAGACATAGGTGAAATTACATGATTCCCTGACATTAGAAGTGGTATTTAAGTTGAAATAATCTGACTTTGAATGAAAAATTTAAAAGTTAAAAATTTAGAAATTTATTTATAATTATTGTCTTGTAATAATGTATTGTCTGTATCCTGAATAGATGATATTTTATAGACAACAAAACTCAACGAAATTAAAGGAAACATAGAATAAATGACTTTAAAGAATTAAGTAAACAACAACAAAATGATCAGCTAAGATTTCCACCTGGATGTAAAAGCTTGCTCTTCTCAAATTCATATTTAGCACCAAAGGAGGAGATTAACTCACTCTAATTTCTCAGGCCTACAAGAGAGTTACAATGATTTCTGTTTCACAGGAAATCTTCACCCTTCAGGAAGTAATTCCAAATAGAAAACTTGAAAAGTGAGTGTTTAGCTGTACCTTATCTATTTCTCTTAACATTATGTTCGACAACCCACTCTTAAGGTCTGGGTCATCACCTTATTTTAACTGGAAGAGCAAAATAATTTATTAAGATTAAATTTTATGAAAAATAAGGCACTGCCTCTTGTTTAGACAGATTTTAACAATCCAAAGCATAAAAGAGGGAAAATATTTTTTTTATTAAGTTTTTCTATGTATGTATACATTCTGTAATCAGATGTGTACAGTACTAATTAATTTGATCTGGAAAAATGTTTAGTAAAACCCAATACATTTATTTTAGGCCTTTTTGAAAAAATTACTAGAGGATATTGCTTGCTGGTATATGCACAAGTTGCTTGTAAAGGCAGAAGTATTTACAGTTCTACTAAATAGTGGGGTTTTTTTCCTCCTTGGCTGTGGCATATTCATATTTAAGTTGTCTTCACTGGCTTTCTAAATCAGAGGGAGGACAGTTTTGTCTGCCAAAAATATAATTTATTAATTTCCCATGGGAAAAAAAGTCTATGCTGAATTTAGATAAAGTAGTGGGATTTTTAAAATGTCATATTCAACCAGTTTATCTGTTGGGTATTTGAAGTGGTGTATATAGTTCCAAATGGATGGTAATGACCATTAGTGACTAAATTCTTCATTCAAGAGACACTGCATCCAGTAATAATAATTTGTCTCCAAAGCTTTGCTGACTGATATATCTTTGTGGACTGATTCATTCAGCGATTCAACATTTTTTTTTATTCTAAAATGCTAAGCTTAATTGCAATAATGATATATTAGCATGCATTAATTTTTTTATTATATAAATATTTTACCCCTATGCTGTAGAACATCACTATTGACCTATTTTGAAGAAAAAGAATCCTTTCTGCTGTTCATACTGAATCTTTTGATTGAGTTATTATATCTCATATTATTATGAGAATTTAGAATCTAACACTTTTAAACATATTTTCAAATTCTGTCTGCTTAGTTTTTTGGGTTGTTTTATCCTTAGTCATTAGCTAGACTCTGCTCTTAGCTTTATAGTAGTATTTCTTTGTACTCATGAGTGGACAATAAACATAATATTTGATTTAAGGTTGCAGCGTGTACTCGTGATGATCCATTAGAAAGGAAAAAAGTTAAATAATAAAAATTTATGACCACCTACATAAAAGAAATGAAAAACAAATGAAGAAAAACAAAGGCAGTCCATATGCCTGAAAGTTGAAGGGAGTTCTGAGAAGAGAAGTACATGCACTTGTTTGTGAGTTTATCTTGTGCCTTTGCTGAGATACACCAACCTATAATCAGGCTTGTGTTCAGGTAACATTTGTGAATGTGGAAAAGAAAGAGAGGATGTCAATTTGTTTAGGGTAGATCAGATGCACATCACTGTGCTGTCCTCCAGTTTCTGCTGTGTCTCTTCCATTTTCTTAAAGCCACATATGACAAAAAGAAGTAATGTAGAAAATTTTTGACAGTATAGAAAGATTCTGGTAGTGGATATTGAAGATATGACTGCGCTGACATTCAGGATTCACTATGGGCACTCATAAAAAAATGTCCAGATGATAAAAAAGAGAAAGAGAATGCATTAAGAGATCTTTTACTGGCCCGGTAAAATAGAATTATAAAGACCACTCTTGTGGTAAGTTGTTCTTAGATTTTGAAAAAATTGAATTTTCAAATTAATTAGGAAAGACATTACCTTTGCTATAACTTCCCTAAACAAATACAGGGTTTCCACAATCTCATAATATGTAAACAAAAAAAAAAAAAAAAAAAATTGCTGACTAAATGTTGTAAGAAACAGAAAAAAATGTTTAATTATTTGGATTCAATATTATGAAGGATTTTTTTGACTGTGAGGGTTGTGGTGTTGGAACAGGCTGTCCAGAGAGCTTGTGGATGCATCCTCCTCAGAAGTTCTCAAGGCCAGGTTGGATGGGGTTTTGAGTATCCAGGTCTAGTAGAAGGTGTTCCTGCCCATGGCAGGGGGATTGGAACTAGATATTTGAAGTCCCTTGCATCCCAAACCCAAGATTCTATGATGCTCTGATTTCTTTTAGCTGAATGTTTTTATTGGTCAGCCTGGAAATCCCATAGCAGTGAAAGGTAATGATAAATGAGCTGTCCTAGGGAGGAAAAAAAGATTAAAATGCATTCAAGGAGTAAAAAGATTTCTCGGTAAATCTGTGAAGTAATCTATAGGATACCTAGTGAAAAATGGTAAAATTGCTTTGTGTGGTGTTTTTTTCAACCTGCACTTTGTTTTCAATACATTGTTGATCTTTGTGTGTGTGTGCTGGGGGGAATTCCGAGCAAAAGAATTGGGATGCATCCTGCTTTCAACATTACCTCAGTTCTCTTAATTTTCAGTGCCAAAAAAATATATACGTATAAACTTCAAAATTAATAGAAATGGCACCCTCAAATATATGTCAAAACAGACACTTTTACAACTTGAATTCTTCTCTTTTCTTGGCCCCTGATGACTACAGAAAGAATTTATTTTTAAATGGTCAAACTTCCTTTCAAGGAATCATGCCTCTAGATTCTTAGCCTTCAGTCCAGGGACCTGCTATTACTAAAACCCAAGTACCCTCAATATTGGTCACTAGCTAGTTTTACAATTTGGCTCTAGATATCTGAGGTTGTAGTCAAGCTTTGAAGCCTTCCTGAATAGCTCTCTCTGAAACAAATTCCTGGTGTCATGGAAAATGATAGAATGAAAAAGAATTAGAATCTTAATTTACTCAAACCCAGAATATCTTCTTAACCTCTGCTCTTCAAAAGTGCATAAATTTAAAGCAATAAGAATGATTCTGAGAATAGTATGACAGTATTTTCTAGTATAATATTTGGGACAGAAATGACTGCTGCTTTAACGTGAAGCAAGACATGATAAACTAACTAATTCTGACTGCACACTTTTCATCAAGATTTGTATTAGATCCTTCTGTACAGAAATATAAGACTTCATCTTTCTTCTGTGCCTTACATTGCCTTGGCTTGGCTTTTCTCCCTTTCTTCTTCCCCTCTTGTCACTTGGGTCAGATAGAATATAGGTTCAGGTACTGCTTTTGTATTCGTGAAAATTGCTGGTAATGTTTGCTGTTTCTTTTCTCATTGGAAAAGTATGTGATTCATAGCATTACAAATCTTATTTACATTTCAGTGATAAAAAAATATTTTGTAAGCAACTGAAAAAATACAGCAACAACTTTTTAGAAGTGCTTTCGGGAAAATTCTTTATGTGATGAGAGTGTTTTGAAGAAGCCTTTAATATACAAAAACTGACAACCATTTGGATAAAAGTGATTAGCATGGATTTGAACTCCTACTTCTGTCATTTTTTTAAAGTGAGACTAGTGTGATATGTATTATAATCAATTTGAAATGATCACACATCTTTTCTCATCAATTTGCATTCCAATACTTTGATAAAATAACAAACTGCATCTGACGTAAACAGAGACGTATAAAATAAAAGAGAATTAACAACTACTCTGAAGGCAGAAAGTACAGTTATGGAGCCACAAATAAAATGACAGACTGTGACATGCTAATTGTTAAATATCTCTTTCTATGTAAACACAAGCAATGCTAAGAGATGGTTGGTAGTTTCCAGCTGACATTTCCATTTCATGCTTCATATTTTGTTTTCTCCTCCATCCATACATTGTTTCTAACCAAGCTATAATTTTTCAGTTGTGAGCCCTTGTAAGAGAAAGTAGGGTGAGAAGCAGAATAGCATATTCCATGTATTCAATAAATGAAGAATTTTATAGAGCTCAAGTTTGTCAGAAGGATTGACATTTGGAGAAAAATTAGGTGTTCATTTCTGTACCAATAAGCAACATGAAGTAGCTTAAGAATTTACTCGGTCCTGCATTGTGGGTGGAGGACCTACAAATCCTTTCTATTTGGTTTGAATTGTGATCTTGTAAGTCACAACTGCAGGTAAGGTAGTCAACATGGCCACTCCATGGATCTGGTTTCCACTTGTACATTTGGAAAATTTATGTTTTCCATGTGGCAGTCAGAATTTCAGCTCTAATTCAACAATGAAAACCAGAAAAGGACAAAGAGAGTAGCAGCAATATGATGAATATGCAAATGCATATATAAAGCTGCATCAAAAAATAAAATGTGTTTGGCTGTTGTTGCTTGAGCTGAGTCCCCTTTCATGGGGGAAAAGAAAGTTGATTTACAGGTATTTAAATTCTTTCCTTTTCTGAAAGATTTCTAAACCATTTTCAAGATAACAGTCCTTTACTTTTTAGTGGATTTGAGCTTGATTTTTACAATAAAAAAGGGAGTTTTCCTAATCTGTATATTTCTTGTCATTTCAGGAACTGTAATTCATGACATATTTTTAATGCATCCTACAGGTTAAACTAAAAAAAAGCATTAAAAGTATAGAACCAAAACTGTGCTACTGATGATAGAAAGAAATTAATATTATACTACTGATGACTAAAATGATAAATCTAATTTACAAATAGTAAGGGAAGTTAAAATTTATGGGAACTTGAATATTTTTTCTGGATTTGATTCATGAATGTCAAGCGATATATGTATGCAGAGATAATCTAAAATGGCTTTAATAATTTAGAGTAAATAAATACTTGTTTTCACATATTACCATTCATGTGTCTTAAAACCTGTGTATACCCAATGCCCTTTGACCCTGTAACAAGGTGTCTTTCACTTCTAACGTGAAGGTAATTCCAGTGCTGCCGCTGTTCCCTTCCCTGCTCCCCTGAGCAGGTCACCCGGCTGTAGAAAGCAGCGGCAGAAAGGACGGTCGCAATGCCTCCTGACTTAACAGTCAGGCCAAGCGACTCCTTCTGGGTCCGTGCCTGGAACAGCTCCAGAATAGAAAAGGCGACGGTCCGGTGGAGAAGAAGAGAGGACTCTTTATCGGGCTAAGTCCAGGTTTATTCCACAAGCAGGGGTACAGCCACAGCAGCAGAAGAAACCCAGGGAGGCCAACGAGAAAGAGCAAAGAACAGCCTGGGTCTGCTGCTTTTAAACAAGGGAGGTTCAAGGGGAGGGGAAAGGGCACAACGAATGGGCTAAGAGGGGAAGGGTCTGGGAAGGTGGATTGACAGTGAGGATACCGAATGAGGAAGGAGGGGGGAGGAGGGAACCCGGTCACAGACCAATGCCACGGCTTAACATACAGAAACTTCTAGAACAGGGGAAGGTAGGTTTTTTGACAGACAGGTCTAAGAAAGTGCAACTCGGCATGACACAGCAACTCTAAACTTGGTACATGGGAGGAGGAAAGTGATTGACAGTTAACGAATCGAGCTAAACATAGAACAAGGGACTAAGAACTGCTCAAAATAAAATTTAAAACACCCCAACACAGTGCCAAATGTGACCACTGTAAATGTACACTGGTGACTGTTTCTATGTAGTTACATTATATCCTTTCCCTTCCCTTCCCTTCCCTTCCCTTCCCTTCCCTTCCCGTCCCAGAACTTCACAGAACTTCCCGTCCCAGAACTTCACAGAACTTCCCAGAACTTCCCTTCCCTTCCCCTACACATGACAGTTTCTCCCATGGGTTTCTCTTCAGCATGTCTGAGTGTAGGGGTTTAAAAATTTGGGAGAGCTTGTTAGCAGCAGTACTATTCATTGGAGTAAAAAAAAAAAGAGAATGGCCATAAAATTCTCTTTTGGGCTGCACACACATTCATATCATCCTGCAAAAGTTCCAGGGCAATAAGGAGACAAGGAAAGGTGTGAAATAATGATTAAAAGGGCACTAAGCATAGGTACCAATATGATGATTTATTTCAAAAAGAGGTGTCTATGAAAACCATAAGGAAGCCTAAAAACTATGACCCAGCAATTTAATAAGTTTCTTTTTTTTAAATCCAAATTTCCCTCTAATGTATGTGATATAGTTGTTCTGCTAATATTACATTAATGTTTAATAAATTGAAAAACTGAGAAAATCATCCTTGAAGCAATGGAAAGAAAAAAAATTGTCTATAGAAAATTGCAGAATGATATTTTACCTAACTTAGGATTATGAGAGCAGAGGTTAAAAAGCTATCCTTAACTGACAGGTGAATACTTGTGATCATTTAATTGCTTCAAATGTCTACAAGAAGTTCTTTTTAATGGAATGTATTTGCATTATAGAAATAAACAGGAAACATTGTTGAAGAAAATTAAGTACACTTTGACATGATGTCTGAAGTATCACTACAATAATTTTCAAGATGGCACTCCATAAAAAAATGGCAATTATTTAAATAATATTTATCAATGGTAAAATAAAGGTATAAATCTAAGAAAATATAATTTTAGAAGTGAAAGTATAGCTAAATAGGAGAAACACCATAAAATGTATATGATATGTACAGCAGAATGTTTATAGATATAGAAGTTCTTCAGTGCTTTATGTCTTTGAAAAACTTAAAAAATTTATATATTTTGGTTTCTTGAATACTCTGTTGAGAAAAATTTCAGAACGACAGTCTGTCCCTGTTATTGGTTATGAACGTTCATCTGGCTTCATCTCATCAGTAATAAAATCTAATGCTCTGAAGGAAATAACACTTCACAAATATGAAGCTGTCCAGCTCTGCAATATTAATTGGTAGCACTCAAAATCTTTACATCTAAAATTAAATGCTTACATTTAAAATTTCTCAGTCTTTTTTTTTTTTTTTTTGAGGAGGAAGCAAGGCATTCTCCTTTCATTTTGATTGAAAAGACGGCACTTAGTATATTTAGTATGCCTACTTTGACCTTGCGGACCCAGAGGTAGTTTGATGATTATTTACTAAACACTACAATAGTTTATCAGTTGATCCATTGTTAATTTTACTGTTTTATGTAAAAAAACCCAGACTCTTTCCTATATACTTTTTCCCAAAAGTTTCTCAGGCCTTTGAAATTTAGGTTGCTAAGAGAAATATTTCTAGACATGACTCTGCTTCTCCTCAGTCAATGCTGTTCTTTCAGTCTGTTTATTATTTCAATGAGACTTTGGTTGTCTTTTGTGGGTACAAAGCAAAACCAACAAACCTTCCTTCCCCAAACAATGCCCATCTTTTTTCCAGATGCCTAATTTGAATTATTTTTCCCTTTAATATCACAGAATCTTTATGGACAGACAGGAAAATTTCATTTGATTTTTCCTAATTGTGTAAAGTTTACTTGTGCACTTACATGAAACTACCTTAGCAAATTAACCAGGCTCTCCTTTTGAGTATATTATGATACTTTTCCCAAGACTTAAGAAATTAAGTTTGGATAGTATCATAATCCTCCTAATGGTTAATTTTAGACTTCTTCTTTTTCTCTTTAAAATTCTTTTACTATTATGTACATCTCATCTTTCCACCTTTAAGGAATCTTACTTATACAGAAGAACTGGTTGAATCATAATAGGAGTTTATACCTTTTTTCTCCTTATTTGTGTTTTTGGTTTTTGGGTTTTTTTTTACTAAATACCAATCTCTGTCTTTGCTGGTTTCAATTTCCATTTTATTATTACATTCTGCCAGATATCTTTTCACTGCTGTGTAGTAGGTCTGGCTAGTTCAGAACTGTTATATTAGCAGTATTCATATAAATAAATACATGAATACATGTACCTATGCCTGAATAGTAAATTCCTTATTATGTTCTAAAAAAAAAAAAAAAAAAAAAAAAAAAAAGGGAGTT
>VXBC01001847.1:293671-338329 GCA_013399945.1 Ploceus nigricollis | reverse complement strand
AAAAAAAAAAAAAAAATAAATAGGCAGCTTTACTTTCAAAGTATAATTTGGAGGTAAATTTCATCAATGATGAAATAAATTTAATTACCTATGTACAGATCTGTCTATAAAAAATATAAAATAATTTAAAACAACTATTTCAATGGGAAAATTCACTTCTTCTTCTTCTTCTTCTTCTTCTTCTTCTTCTTCTTCTTCTTCTATTTTATTTTATTTACATCTATCAATGATAAATAAATAATGTGTAAATCCATGCCATTCTGTTCTTTATTGGAAAAACATCACATGGTGATTTATTCATGTACACAAAAAAAGAGGATTCTTAACAGTTGTTGGGCGGGTAGATAAGTCTATTTACAGAGAACTAAATAATTTATAAAGGAAGAGTTAATAAAGGCCATGAGACCAGATGGAAAAAATTATTTATATGGAAGCACATTCAATGTCCAGTGACTGTGAATCTGGTAAAAAAACCCAAAGAGGCAGCAAAACCAACCAGATACACTTTTCTGTACAAAGCTTTTAGCATGCATTAAAAAAAATATAATTGCTAATTAAATCTTGTGGAAAATAAGACTGCAGAAAATATTTTGCTCATTCAACACAGCAAGTTATTTTTTTTATATTTATCAAATAAAGTAGTCATAAAATTGAGTTTGAATTGGAATCTCTGCGTGCTGGACAAGTGCCTTTCCAACACTACAGAAAAAACCACAACATACTAGCAACACACCTGGTAAAAAGCTCGTAACATAAAAATTAACATATAAAACATACAAAAGTAACCAATACAATTTTATATTCTTATAGAGAGAATATAATCCTTGTACAAGTGCATATTTTATTTATTTTTCATTTTATTTTGAGTCCATAAATTGTGAGCAAGTACTCTAAGCCATCGCATACATGAAGAAAGAACAAGAAAATGCAATTATTTAGTCTTAGTGGTCCAAATGTATCTAAAAACCTCAGAGGTAGTAATTATTAGATAGTCACAGTATCTCTTGAAATTACACAAAGTTCCTTTTTGGAGCAATTGTAGATCCCATACAATGAGCCAGAAGGAGATACTGAGGTGAGGATTGTAAAAGTGTTGGTATCTGAGTACATGTAGGTCAGTCAAAGAATTATCTGAAGATGTGTCTGCTCAGAGGATTGTGTCCCAAATATTCATCCTGCTTTGCATACAGGTTACAGATTCCACATTACAATAGAAACTGAGAAAAAACATTATTAGCCTGAGGATCAGAACAGCTACTAGCTGCTAAATCTTCTAACCTTCTTTACTAATGAAATTCTGAGTCACTTGATAAAAAAAAGAAAAGTCTTTTTCTAGGGGTCCTCAGAAGCTGGATGACATGCACAAGTTTCAGAAGAAATTGAGAGATCATCCTGATGAGATGATAAGGACCCATCTACAGGCAATTAAAGCACAAACATTTGTATTGAAAATGCACTGTTGTACACGCAGCAGTAAAATCAGGAAATATGAATTAAGGACATCTGTGAGTTTGCTAGCTTGGTGTCTTTTCTTTTTTCTCCACTGAAAAAGCTTTAAAACTTTTAAACCATGCATTGTCTGTGGGTTGGATGAGTGTATATATAAGCATATAGAACAAAATTTTGCTCCAAAAGAAACTGTGTGATGACCTCTTCAGCTCACCGATAGCCCTCAACATCACCTCTGGTCTGAATTTTCCATGTGTTTAATTGCAATATAACCTCATTTAGACAGCAAGAGTCTTGACAATCACAAAATACAGAAATTCGGTCAATGCACAAATATGAAGAGATGTAAAATATCACCACTAAGCAATAGAGAAGACACCGTTAAACAGTGTAGGCAAACAACATCTCTTTTGCTTGCCACACAAAGTGGCTGTATATATGCCAGTACCAATCCAAAAAATTCACAGCTCTTTGTCACAGTCTAGTTTGTCCCAGTGACTGAACCCCACCTCTCAGGAGGCTCAGTGCTCACGCAGCCACGTGGCTCCTGGGGTATGGCCAGCATATGCCCTGCCAGACTGCATCCTGGGCACTGCAAGTGCGTGTCAAGCTGCACTTGCCCACGCAGACGCAGTGTTTGCCTTCTCAATATTCATGTCTGTTCCGTTCTCACTGTGTCTGTGGTGTGAGAAGCTGCCATTGAAGACTTCAGACAAATTGCATTGAGGGCTGTGGAAGCTGAAAATCGATTTTGATATGAGGCACTATGTGAAAAATTTCATTTACTGTATAATTTTGAAATACTTTTTAAAATCTACAAGCAAATTATCCAAAGCTACTTCAAACAGAAAAATTAACATCGGACAATTTCTGCATACTGGCAAAATATCTCAAAAGTTAGAAATTGCAGTAGTTGAAAGTATCTCCATATACGTACATAACTCTGAATATTTGCACCACAGTAAAAAAAAAAAAGTGTTACTTTCTACCATCTGATCTTTTTGTTGCCTTGTTTTAGTACATATTTTCTCACTTCTGTGTGATTAGGGTTAAGGCATTTGTGTAACTTTTATACTTGCATCAGCAGTTGTATCATTAGATTAAAAAGGTTCCATAAACACTTTCACATCTTTATATTAAGATAGAAGTCTGAGAAATTTTTTCTCCTAAGTATTTCATGAGGATAAAATTCTTTGAGAACATTTTCAGTGGCCTACAGAATTAACCAGTAAGCAAAAAACCAGTCTTTTGTGTATAAAGTATTGTACTTTTTCTTTTTTTGCTGGATCCATTAGTTTCCAAGAAAGCTACACTAGCTATGGCTTATAACTAAATTAAAAATTAAAACGGTTGAGTTAGCATAATTTTGAATTTGAATTGCACAATAGTCTTATTGCCTTCAAAAGAAAATATTTCACAGAAATATTCAGAGAAGATTCACAGAAACTTAGAGAATGCTTTTATAAATTATCCCACCACTAGGGGATTTTTTTCTGTAATATTTTATAAAACATAGTCTTATGATGCAGTGTCTCTGTTTTACCAGTTATAACCATAAATATCAAGATAATTAGGAAATGGGGCCAAAAAAATAGAAAAATAAAAGAAGGAGGGCTTGAAAATTTATTGTAAAAAAAATCCTGTAACAAGTACTAGAGAGGCCCTGCCTCTAGTGAGATGGAGCAGAAGGACAACCAGGACTGTCATGGCTTAAACCCAGCTGGTTTTAACTAGTATTAACTACTTAAACTAGTTTTACTAGTACTAACTAGACCCAGCTTCTCTCTCACTCCTCTTCCCCTCTTCCTCTGGTAGGATGGAGGAGAATTGGAAAAAAGGTAAGACTCATGGGTTGAGATAAGGATACTTTAATAATTTTAAAAAATTAAGAGAATACAACAACAATAACAGTATTTATAATTATTATTTATCATTATTACTACTACTAATAATAAAAACAATAACAGCAATAGTAATGAGAGAGAGGAATAAAACCCTAGAAAACCAAGTGGTGCACACTAGAATTGCTCACCACCAATATCCAGCCTGTCTCCAAGCAGCAATTGGTAGACCCCAGCCAACTCTGCACAGTTTATAGACTGAATATGACCTTCTGGTATGGAATACCCCTTTGGCCACTTCAGGTCAGCTTTTCTGGCCATGCTCCCCACCACAGCTTCTTTTCTGGCCTTGCTCACTGACAGAGCATGGGAACCTGAAAATTCCATGTCTTAAGGTAAGCAAGACTCAGCAACAACCAAAACATTGCTGCATTATCAACAGTATTCTCATACTGAATCCAAACCAGCCCTGTACTGGCTACTAAGAAGAAAATTCACTCTATCCCTGTTTCAACAAGACCAGAAGAAAATTAAAACGATTTATACTTTCATTTTCTAACATGAAAATCAAAATAGTTGGGATTACATGATCAGTGCTGGAGAACAAATAGGAAAGTCCTTGAATGTCAGTAGTCTACAGACACAGGATTAAAACAAGCAGGCAAACAAGCAGTAAGTCATAGAGGATTTACAGCTTTGACAGCTTTTTTGTCCACCTTAGTAAATAACTTTATCCTTTGGCTTGTAATCAAGAAACACAGCTGACTGCAACCTGTGAGATATTGGAACCTGATGATATAATGCCACAATCAATGTAACTAAACAAAAGTAAAGTGCAGAACAATTGGTATGAGTTAACACAAACATACACCTATTCTTTACATAGCAGCTGACCAGATCAGAATCAGGTTCAAAGCCCAAAAGGCTTGTTTGAATCACATTATTCATTTTTAATTGCTTCAAATGATTTTAAGTGGCTCAATTTTTTGTGTTTTTTTCACCTTTCCTCCAGGTTTGAGTGCATTTAATTTTGGCTAGTGAAAATTCAAATACTTCCATGGATTTGTTTAGCCAGGTCTAAATAAAACATAATAGCAGTCTTATCCACAACACAATGAAATTTATGCTAAGATTCTCTCTTATTTAGGGTGATCTTCTTCAAAGCCTTGGTCCTCCGAATATTTTACTTATAGTTGTATAATAGTTGTATAATAGTTGTATAAGTTAGCAAGATTTTTACGGGTACCACACATTTCCATGCTCAACACAGTTGACATCCTATTGTCAACAAAGTTTACACATAATTATCAAACTTTTTATTCTCCCCCTTCCTCTACTCAAGAACCTATTCTGCTAAATTTAAGCAAACATATGAGATGCTACATTAAAACAAGCATCTTTTTTTGGTTGGTTGGTCGGTTGCTTGGTTAGTTTGTTGGTTTGTGTTGTTTTGTTGGTTTTTGGTGGGATTTTTGGTTTGTTTGGTTTGGTTTTTGGCTTGTTTGTTTTCTGGAGAAATTGAAAGGCACTTTCCCTCTTCAGCTGGTGGATAAAGTTTATGAACATTAAGTCTAAAATTCCAACAAAAGGCAGAAGTTAGGTGCTTTAATTAAGTGTTCAAGGTCTCTAATAAATTGCAGTTGCTTACTGGCCTGTGAAAACAAAGAAAGCAATTCAAATTTTACATTGGTAGAGTGCATTTCATCTCTGTAAACAGAATATGAAAATAGAGACAGTAGCATGAACAATAATAATAATAATAGATAAGCTAATAAAAAGTACTGTAAATGTTAAAAAATAAGAAGAAATTAAGAAAAATTATCAAAGCTTAGGCCTTATTGTGATACTGAAAAATTGTAACACTTATACTGCAGATAGACTCAGTGAAGCCATTAGTCTTCAGAAACTAATTCTAAAAAAAAGAAAAACAACCACTATAATTACAAATCACAACTAAATTTCATAGAAACTGTACTGTTTTGATCTTCAATGTGAAATGATTTGATATATTAATGAGGTGAGCTTTGGAAATACTTCACTCAAACTGTTAATTGTCCTTTCCTCCACAATAGCATCAGAATACCACCAATCTCTCAGCTGATTCTTGATATTCTTTCATAGTAATAAAATGTTGATATTTTTGAATAGTTAGCAATGTCAGATGCCTTGCTAATGTCTGATTGCCTGTAACTATTTATAGTTCAGGCTATAATTCATCTACTCTTATTACTGAGTGCAGAAAGAGTTGCAAAAAGTTTAAAACTTTTACAGACAGCAGGCTCATTATTTAAATTTTATACAGGCACGTACCTTTTTGTTTTGACTGAATTAAAATTTAGGTTTGGTATATATAAAGCTAAGTTTTCTCTCTATTGCTATCTGTATCTGTATGTATAAGAACATCAATATCCATGTTAGCATCTTTGTCAATATTCATAACATCTATATCTATCTAGTCTGCTGAGGTAACCTTGTACTCACTCAAACAGGATTGAGAACACTTTTTTTTTTTTTTTCCCCACATGTGTTTTGGATAGTGCTTATCAGCTAATTATTTACAGTCAGACTTAAGGTTTGATGCACTTGAATTTAAGAATGTTAGAAGCATCAAAGAGTAGTTGACAGTTTTGAGTCCAAGATTTAGGAGTGAAGCTCTTGAAGAGGGATTTCCAAGGTCAACTTATGTTACTTATTTCACACAGTGCAGTTTCTGAAAGAAGGGAAAGACAGGACAAGGTTATCAAGCATTGGAGATGTTGGAGTCAGTATTCCTTGAGGTGCTCAAGAAATAATTGGACATCTGGGTGTGGCACTTACTGGGCTAGTTGACAAGGTGGAGGTTGATCAAAGGTTGGACTTGATTATCTTGGAGGTCTTTTTCAGCCTAAAACAGTCTGTGAATTCTGCCAACAGACGTAAACTTTGGGAGCTCTAACAACTGACATACTGACCAGAGCTCCATCTCCTGCACGGCTTTTAACATCTGTCCTCAGGACTACACATCCAGTTTCCTGAATCTATGACTGAATTTGTAGTAAGCTGAGTGCCCAATAGTATAAAACTCTTAGATGTGGAATGAAGTTTCAGAAACAAATGTTGCCCTGTGAACCTGCTGGTGCTAAGACAGACTACAGTTAAAGCATTTAGGATTTGTGGATACTGGAAAGAATGAAGGTCTTAATGCTGTAAATGTGAGTACCCTTGGTTCTGATTCTTGCTTCTTTGCATTCTATCTAATTTTATTTAGTGGTTACCTAAACAGCCTATGAACACAGGAAGCTATTCCCAGATGAATGCCCTGGGATGGGATCATAAGTGTAAACAATATGCAGCACTTTATATTTTTAGCTTAACTCCCATCTAGGTTCTTCCACAACGATAAAGGTGACAGTGTCTATCACAATGAATGCTAATGTTGCTAACCATTTTATCATCATTCAAATTATTGGGATCAAGGCATTTTATCAGTTTAAAAACAAAGTAAATGGATTCTATTAGTGACAGAATTTTACAGGTTCACTACATTTTCTCTGAAAACTTTTTCAAAGTATCCAGTCACCATACATAAATACATTGCAACCCACTAACAACCAACCTCCCAAGATAAAATGAAAACACCTTTGCATTTTCTGCGATACAGCTAAAACAGCGTACAGAGAAGTCTCCTGCTTTACTCTTTGAGGGGTCCTAAAATGTGATTTCACTCTTAGAAAGGTTACGTGATTTTAATGTTAAAAAGCAAATTTATTTTCCAACTTTCTTCTACAATAATTTATAAGTCTGCAAACACTGAGTCCTCTGCTGATCAAAATCAATCACCCCTGAAAGTATTTGAGTGGTGCAGGATTGCAAACACATATAAAATTAGAATATATATAGATATATACATATAAACTACAAAAGGTTTTGTGCGCTCACTTACCCTATAATATGCATATAACTTCTCCTGAATCTTGTTGAGAGATAAATGGCATCTTTCCTCATGACTTATCAGAAAAGTCAAACATAGTTTAATTTTGACAGCACTGTTATTTTATAAGTATCATATAACATATACTCTTGCCCATAATATATGCTGTAATTAATAGAGCTAATCTGTGTGAATCAAAAAGACAATGTACCCTTCAAAAAGAAAGAAGACTATTGGTTTTAATGTTTTACAGGTCAGAGACATGATTCTGGCCATGAGAAAAAGAAATAATTTTAATTTAAAACAATAGAAAGAGAAAATCAGAGAGGGAAAAAATAGCCAAACACTTAATTGATCCAGTGATCAGCAGCGGGGGGCCCTGAGGCTGTAAGCTAATAGTTCCCTTAGCTGGCTGCTATTTCTAAACTTGGGGGTAAAGAAATAAGATAATTTTTGTCATTGACAGAGAGGGAAATTCAGTTGTGTTTTTTAGCCTCTTGATTGCAGTTCCATCCCTATTCTGTTCTCATAGATTTATCTCATATTTTTCATGTGCAATAGGATAAATCTGATAAATCTCCTATTTATCAGATTTATTCATATTACATGGCATTCCTATTCACAAAATGGAATGATACTTTCTGTTAATTCTCTAATTTCAAAGAATCAATTAAATCCTAACTGATAATTTAAGAAAATACAGCACTGAAAACTATTAGCAACAAGAAATCCAATATAAGCCAGATTTCTGGTGGCTTACCTGGAGCAGCAAGGAATATTTAGACTCAGTAATTCCATATATAATGACAGTGCTCAGGTTAAGTACTTTTCTTGGGCTTTCGACATCAGTGTAATCATATTCTAGAATTTTTAATGCTCTTTTCCCATAATATGTAAACATCTTCTATACTAGCAAAAATATTTGTGAAACATTTGAATTTGTTATAGAAGATAAAGGAAGAGAGCATGATTTCTGTTACAGTGACATTAAATGGCAAGTTGTTTTCTGGAAGCAGCTATTTTCTGCCTGGTTTTGGTACAGAGATAGATACCCTAAAATGCAAAGCAATCCATCTGTCTTAGAGATTTATTTTAGAATGGACTGAGTCACAACTCATAAATGCCTAAATCTCCTCATACATAAATGCAGATCATTGAAATAATCAGATGGTTTTCAGAAAACAAGTACATTTCAGATAGCCAAACAAAGATGAGACCAAATAATTTTGCTTAATAAGTACAATAAATTAAAATTTCATCAGAAAGAAGAATGGAAAAAAACCACAAACAACCACCATAACCAACCAACCAACCAACCACAACAACAACAACAACCAAAAGAGCTATAGGCTATTCAGAAGTTTCTGGAAAAAAAATTATAAGCACTGCTATCTAATTCCAGTCCACCAAACTCCGCTACATATTCCCAATCAGACGACTGGCCTTCTCTCTAACATTCATATATTTTACTGGGATATTGTGATGTAAATGTGATTGAGAATATAGCCCAGGGTGTGAAAAAGCCCAGTATTTAATATCAAAACTAATTTAGAATATTGAATTGATTTTCTATGAAAAGTTGAGTGCTTAGTTTAATATTAAATTCTGTCTCAATCTAGTTAGACATATAATTATTTATTCAATGAAGTTTGGTAATCAAAAGTTAAGTCAACGTAATTATGTGAGAATGAGACAGTATACAGTTATTTTAAAACTTGGAAATTATTCAATTCCCCTAATTTCAGACAAGCAGCAAAAACCAACAAATATAAAAAAATGGCTTCATTGGAATTGAATCTGCTACTATCCAATGTTGTAATAATAGTCTGAAGTCACAGTTTGTTTAACTGCATCTGCTACTGGCAAAAAAATGAAAGCGCACAATTAGTAAAGCATTTGTTGAATTCCAATCAGTGGAACATGCTATTGCATATTGCTTTTGAAATTAAGATGTTTTAAATCTTTCTGAAATGTCTTTTTGTTGACTTGTTTGTTGGTGTGGTTTTGTTTGTTTGTTTATTTTTGGGGGAAAAACCCTAAATAGAAATCACCCTAAAACCAGTATTTCCAACTATGTTTCCTATAAGTATACTTTCTTCTTTATTTCAATCCTTTTTAAATATTATGTTTTGCATAGGCAAATACTACCATTCAGTACTCATTATTAAATAACTTCCCCTTTTTGTATCCCAAACTTCATTCAGACAATTCTGAACTTCATTCAAGTTTGACCCAAATGTTTTAGATATCTGGCTACCTATTGATTTTGTATTGTGTATCAACTTTCTAGATACTACATTCCTAAAAATAAAATAAATACATTTTTTGTTTGTTTCCTTTTTCTTGTTCTTAATTTGTACTGAATGTATATAATTACATGTATCAGCATCTTAAATAAAGTTTAAAAAATGCAGACAGAAAAAAATCTTCATGGTGAGTTATATAGTGCCTCATACCTTCATGAATATATACTGAAGTACAAAGAGAAAATAAGAACTGGCAGCTTTGCCATTTAAAGATAGTTAAAATTTAAAATGGACATATTTTCAAGTAGTAAGGCTACTCATAAATAAAGTCATGACCAGTCTTCTCATCCTCCTTCCTGCAAATAAACAAACTCATGTATCAGACTTGTATTGTTTAGCTTGTTTTGACTGGTTGTCAACATGACTGTCAAGAAAAGGCCAGAAGTTTCTTCTTTCCCTAAATTTCTATAATGGGAACTAAATACTGAGTACTATCTAAGCTTTTTAACTATTGTAGCCTGTTACAGATGTCAGTTATATGATTTGAAATATATCTTTATATTCACTGTGAAAGATTTGCCAGTGTCCTGAACTGCCAGTTTTAGCCTAGAAAAGCTGCCAAAATGCTATTTTTTTCATGGAATTTTTTTGCATTGGTTTTTGCTGTGTATCAATAGATTTTCCACTGTAACTTATTATAAGAATGGTCCTAGCAGAATTTTTGCTGATCTTAGACCGCTTCTTTTTCTTTCATCTGGATCATTACAATTGAAAGAAGACAGCACTGACATTTTTAATAACTTTTTTTCTTTCCTAAGAAGAGCATGCATCTGGGACTTGACTTCTTACTTTCTTTGAAAATCTGCAATCTATAACTTTATGAGCAGAGGATAGAACAGAACTAGGAATAAAAATAACTCCCCTTTTCAACTCCCATCAAGAACAGAAAATGGGAAATTTAATCATCTTGAACAGAGTGCTAAAACAAGATGTGGTTTGATTGAGACTCCCTAGAATCTCCTTTTTATGATATATATTAGAACTAAATTCACCTTAATTTTACAAGAGGGACATTATTTCACAAAGAGGCATGAAGCATGCTGAAATTATCTTTCTTTTGGGTCTCATCATTTTGATCACTTTTACGACGTAAACAAAAGGCTCATCTAAAATATTTCTCTGCTGCCTAAATTCTAAAAACACAAAAAGAGAAAACTGACAGCTCGCAAACTTTTCACAACCTTTTTCATAGTTACTAGTGGTTTAAAACCAAAACATACAAATTCAAAGCATTTTCCTCAAAATTAGAAAACCCCAAATATTTGCAAATTATTTCATTAATAGGCCACTTTCAACAACAACTACTATTTCATTAAATATGTATTTATATTGAAAATATAGCATGATTCCAAAATGCAATTGATATCTCCTATCTAATTGATATATTATATATTATATTATCAAATTAATGATACTCAATATGGATAATTATATGTAGAGCATAGTACATGTGCTAATTTTTTTTTCTTTTTTTGTTCTTATTGCACTTCTCTCCACTTGTATTAGCATTATTATAGCTGTATACCTCTTTGATTTCATTATGTGATCACATAAACTATGGAGAACTATAAAGAGTTTTAACTTAGAGAAAGGAAAAAAAGGGATTATGTGCTCAGGGGATGATGCAAATGTGAAAATAAATATTTATTTTCACTTTTTTGTATTTTTTGTAAATCATCCCTGTTGCACAAAATCCCATAAAACACATTTACATTATTAAAATATGTAATGTCAACATTATTAACCTGAAAAAGACATAAGAATTCCAAACTGCCTTCTTCTTTCAGTCAGTGAGATCCTGTAGTGTTTCATTTTGAGTATTTACCATTTCCACCTATGGATACTCAGATCAAATAAATTTCTTAAGAATAGGCAAAAAATGCTTTCTAAGGTCTAAATATACCAAAGCTGAACCTCATTATGGACAACTCAGTGCTTGAACACCCACTTGTGCAACAGCAAGGGATGATCTCAGATTTTTGCAACACAAAGAAGCTCCTGACCATTTAATATCCAAGGCTAACTGTCTATGAATGAAGCACTGCCAGCTTCCTGGGATTCATTTTCTGTAGATTGCCAGCTATCACGGCAAACTGATGATGAATCCTTAGTATAGTTATTTTGGAGTTCTCACCATCATAACAGTGGAGGAGGAGGTTGCTTGTTTTGCATTGCTTTGTTTAGCAGGGTTTTTTTACACACTGGTGTTTTCCTATTTAAAGCAAATCTTTCTTCCTCTGACCACATTTATGCCAAATTCTATACAGGAAAATTGCAGCTATATCTTTTGCTTGAAAACATATTCTAGATTTATAGAAGAATACTTTATTCTATGGAAATTTTACTTTTTTTTTCTCAAAAGATAGGAAAAAATTTAAAATAGAATTCTGGGAGACTCTCTTGACTTTTTATTTTAACAATTAAACATCCTATCAACGTCCAATCCAACTTCACTTCCCCACATTCTTAGAAAAAGTGGTGTCTACCCTCAAGACAGTCATCAATGGATGTAATTTTTTTAAACGAAATCACTTTTTCAGAATTCAAGTTTTTATAGTGCAGAACTGGCTGCTTCCTTTAACTGTTCTGAGCTAATAAAATAAATGGCATTTTCTGTCTGAAGACTATCTACTACTGTCACTATCACAGAAGTAAAGCAAAAAATGGCCAGCAAAGAATAAGGTCAATGTGGGATTCATCCAAATAAACATGGATATAAATATTTAAATTAGTTATTTCAGCGTCCATTTATAATCAATATATAAGAAAAAGGATGTAAGGACATGGATTCTCTGACCTACTTTAGATGTCTTTGGGATCATGTCCAAGAAATTTTTCTTTCTCTCCGGCATTTATAGAGGGAGCTGAGAGTGACTGGTTCACATGAAGGTGTTCATGTGGTAGACATCTATTCTTACATCAGCAGAATCCCATTAAGAACTCCTGTTATAAAAACACTTCTGCTGTTAAATATTTCGTGGCTGTTGAACATTTACTGATGCACAGGCTTCATAATTGACTATACAGCTGAAGTGATACATTTTAGGAAATAGAAGAAGATTTTAAGATAATTGGAGTGAATCAGTATTTAAAACTGAAGTTATTTAAACTTCTAAATGCAGAAAGAAGTTATTTAAATTTTTAAATGCAAATTTATTTTATAGTTGAAACCATATGGCTGTCTTAATACCATACAACAGAATTTTCCATAAAACTATTTTTTTTCCCATGGGCAGGCCACAGAAGAAGCCTGTGCTAATATTAAGTGCAAAGCACATTTGACTCTTTTCATTAATACATTGTACTTGTGCTCAAAACAATAGGGATATATGGTCTCCAGGTCCCTTTTTTTCTTCTTCTTTCCTTCATGCTTTCATTTACTTCTCAGGACTGCTTTCCACCAACTCGGATAGTTCTGAGAAAGGAGAGAATAAGAAAAATTTATTATGTCACAACCAAGAGTTCAAAGAACATCATCACTCTTGGTACAAGAGAGGAATAGAATAAATATAGAATTTCAGAGGAAAGCCTAGTTAAGAGAAAAAAAGTAATGAGTTTAATTAAATAGTTAAAATTTAATGTAGATCGCAGGAAAAAATAACTTTGCATTGAATCACTTGCTTTTTTAATGTCATCCTTCCTTTGGTTTTGACCTCATTGAAATCAGTGATAGACTTCTTGAGTCAAAAGAGTAGAAAATGTGTTAATTTCCCTCCCTACCCTCACTGCACCTCATTGATCTTGTTTTGATGGCTCATTCCAATCCTTCCAAAGCATCTTTTTAAAATATCTGGGTTTTTTTTTCTTATTGGAAAGTTATGTTGTAAGGAAAGAGGAGGAAGAAATTTCAAGTTTATTTTCTCATACAAATTAATTAGCTCTGGGTTATGCAATAGGAGAATACTAATAATTTCTTTCAAATACAAAACATGCAATAGAACCCTAGTGCAAAAATTCTTACTTAAATGCGTGCTTTATCAAAATACTTTTTTGAGCAGAAAATAATGAAAGAATATGATATTAATGTATTTGTAACTTAGTTTATAAACATTTAGTTAGCTAACAAAAAATTTCAACATTTTTTGCAAAATGTAACAAAATTATTTGAGCTTCTATTGCTTTTAATTTTCTGAAGAGATACTGCTAGTTCACTTATAATGAAAGATAAAAAAGAATAGATGGTTTAAAAATCACATTGAAAGATGCTTAAATCCTTGAAGCTTTGTGTTAACTAGGGAAAATTAAATTAAACTTAAAATAAATTTTAAAAAGCAGCCAGTAGTCTCTATTATTTATATCAGTTTTGCCTGATTTTTGTTTCAATTATATATTCACTGTTCATTTATTGTTGATGACAACAATGATTTTTTATTGTATTATCTTTCTCCATGTAAAATGTCATCTCCTTCAAAGTTCAAAGTTTCTCTTTACCAATTTAATAAAATCCTAATAGCAGTGATCCATGACTTTTAGGTCAGAAGATGATTGATGACTGCCTGCAGGCATAATAATGTCATTGCTTGAAATAAAAATATAATGCATCTAGTGTGAAATACAGATTGACTTTTAAAGTCTCTGAAGTGTCACATGGATGTAATATCTACTGCAAATGCTAACTGCTAATTATTATTCATGTTTTTCACTGTTAATACTTAACGCAATTTGTTACATTCCTTAATGTTGTTGTTGTATGCTACTGTATCTATCAGCTGAGTTCAGGCCCCACCAAGAGAGTCCTAACTTGTAAGGTTATTTCTTACATCATCAACTTCAAAAAAGCAACTTGGGGAGTTACTATTTACTGTCAGTCCACCAATAAATGTCAATATCCCAGAGCAGCAGAGGCAAGCACCGTATAACCAGTAATGTTACAGATAAACAAACATAAATGTGATTTAAGTCAGCACTGACATTCTTGTATATTATGTAAATAAGCTACCCAGTGTGTGTGTCTAGACAGATTCTCCTTGATGTCTGATCTGATCATAGGTTCACGTGGTTCTACTTCTGCATTATTCTACCAAAAATATCAAACCAAAACAAAAAGAGAAAAACAGCATGTCTGATTAAATATATATACATATATATATATATATGCAAACGTGTATTTATGGTACGTAGTAAACTCAAGAAAGATAAGAAATTCTTTCACAGACGTTGAGCAATAATTTATGAGGAGGGAAAAATGTTAATTAATTTAAAAAAAAATCCATTTTTCAACCTATAATTCTGTATGAATTTTATAAAAAATGAAAGAATTCTGAGAGGAAAATCTGCATGGGAGGATCCAGGAAGACGCTTTACTACAGAAACTCATTGCAGTATATTCACAGACAGTGTTGCAAGGTTGCTGTCCAACTTCGTTGCAAAGCAACCTGATTTTATTTCCTCCCTTCATGGTATTTGTAGAACTTCTTAACAGAAACAAGAAATTTACTCCTGCAACAATATATTTTTACAAACTGTCTGTAATTTGATAGTGTTACAAAACCAATTGAAATCCTTTAAATCACTTTATTTGTGAAATGCAATTAAATAAATACATAATTAGTAATATTATTAATAAGAAGAGAAATGTTCTATTTACAAAAGTTTGCATTGTGAAATAAAATTTCTATGCCTCCATATTAAAGACACTGTGAGATATTTCCTGCATGAAGAAATATTGAATATAAGTAGAAAAAAAATACAGCAAAATATAATATACAAACATGCATTTCCGGGTAGATTATTAAATATTATGACTGTCTTTTCATTATTACTGAAAAGATACTGTGAAAATAGAAAATATTGTCAAGAAGAATAAGAGCTTTTATAAGTTAGATATTTGAACAAATTTAAATATTGAAAAGTAAGAAGGGGTAATTCTAAGCAGCAGGGAAACCTAGTCATCTGACCCCTTAACTTCATATCCACAACATTATTGTGTACACACAAGGTGAATAGCTAACCCCTGATTAGTGGACATCTGGGACTTTGTCCATCTGCATAAGGACTAGTGAGAAATACAGCCTGAGAAAGCATCTAACAATACCATTCCCCACAACCTGTAATGACAAATCTGTATCTTTTCTAGAAGAGGAATTACAGACATATCAATGATAGACAGTATCAATATAGCTATTTCTAGATTTCGTGTTCTCTGTCGGGATTCATTTTTAGACTGTGCAGCAGAAAAAAAAATATTTGTCTCAAATTGGACTTCAAATATTTAAACAAACTAATTTTAATCACTAAATTAGTTCATACTACAAAACAGTCACTGATAGTACAGAATAACTATAATCACAGTTTCTCTTCTCAGCAGAAACAGAGGGTTTAAAAATCAACCTTTTTTACAAAACAGTAGTCTTTGTATAAAAATTTCAAAATAGTAGTTTAACAGGTGGCATAGAAACATTAATAATTTATTATTTTTTAATAATTTTTGGGTAATACATTGCATTCAACAGTCAAAATGTCTCGTGGTTTAGATGTGAAAACCACAAACTATCTCCTGTCTATTTGCTAAAACTTTCGCTTTGTTCTGCATCATCCCTTATGTGTTATCAATACATAGATTTGTGAGCTGTCTAGAGCTAAAAAGAATGTCACTGTTTTAAGAGTAAGTCAATACAGTAACTTGGAGACTACATCATGTCTCTGCATCGCAGTAGAACTGTGAAATCAAGAACTGGACTGGAACACAAAGAAATTTACTGTAAACATGTTCACCTTTCCAAAGCATTTCAAAATTTTTAAAATAAGAACACATATTTGCATGTGTGTGTGTAGAGGTGAATACGTATATGCCTATATATGGTACAAACATCCTAATGCAGAAATATGAAACTGACTTGCAAGGTTTGGTAATGCTAAACTTAACAGGAGGTATAAATATTTTCACTGTATAAATATTTATTGAAATAATTGCAGTGTCCATCGAAGTACACTCCGTAGTTATAACTTTCTCGGGCAATAATAGGCTGTTTAGTCCATTATTTACTGAATTACAGTATTTTCTCAGCTCTGACATTTCTAGCATATACCACTGAAGCCTTGGTACACCCAGTACCCTGTTTCTTTTCAATGTAGTTTCAAAAAAAATAACTCCCATGCATCGGTTGAAAATTAATCAACTTGTAGCTTATGCATCTGCCAACATTGAATGCACTTTCAACACTGGAAGGTCACAAAATCTGGTTTTATGTGCTACAAATAACATTTTTGCTCTACATTTACTTTCTCAGAAAAAAATGTTTTAAAATGTCAACTCTCTCAACATGACATTGCATAATCACTTTATTCTTGTAATCAAGCATGAAACAACATAAAAAAGACTTACTACAAACATAAAAATACTATAAAGTAATGAAAAACTGTGGTCTTCCAGTTTCAGGAATAGTAACATGTTCAGGGTCACTGCTGATCAAAGACTGGTTTCTTCTTGTTTCATTGTTATTCAGTCAAATGCAAATAAGTTCTCCCTCAGTTATTCTGTCCAGGCAGGATGTCTGTTTACAGCTGTCCAGCTGTCCACTTGAAGCTATGTGAAGAAACACAGTTCTGTGTTTGTGTTAATAAGTCCTGCTGAGAGCAAAAGACTATGGAGACTAATGCAGTTTCAGACAGGAAAAAAAGACAAAAAATCCATGATTGTTAATAATCGCTCTAGTTCTTGATAAATAAAAAATACAATCTTTGTTCAGATACAATCTCATTAAAGAATTAGTGAAATTCTTTTTAAAATTCTTTGCTAAGTAGGTTTTATCAGTGAGAAAATTACATGGAAGTTTGATTTAGCAGCTATAAATGTCATTAAACAAATATGCATTCTTCATACTTAATTACATATTACAATATCAAACAGTTGAAAGCCCAGGAGATAATAAAGTGTAACTGTCCTACCAAGAGTGTAATATTATCTTAATAATTTAAAACAGACTGGATATAAGAAATTACAGTCAACGCGTAAGAATTTGTAAATGGGGTAAATCAAGTATCCTGCCAAATAAATTACTTTTCTGAAAACATGACCAATGTATTTCTAAGTATTTCTATTCTTAGGATTAACACCTTCCCTCTGAGTAACAAAATTCTCCTTAATTATTCTGAAGCATATGAATGACTCACCATTTTTTGTGCAAACATTTTTTGCCTATTTTTTAAATCTATTAACACTTCTCAAAAATCTACATTTGTAGAAGAAAGTCCAGACAATTAAACAAAAATATCAAGCTAATCATGATGAAATCTCCCGTATGTATCACTCATAAGGGTCAAGTTCACCCTTAATTCTATTAAGATTGCACATCCCACCCTTAGCAAACTGCTTGGACAGCACTACTTAAGTGAGTATAAACTGAGAGTGTTTGAACTGAATATATGAAAGAATGTTTAACCCAAACTGATCATGTTAAAGAGGAAGCCAGCCCTCATTGGGATTAAACAGTAACCAATGAGAAATAAAGAGATTTTTGAAACAAAGAAGGAAACAACTGGAAGAGAAGCCTAATGAAAACATGAAACTACTCCACAGAGGGCAAGGGAGAAACCTTGTAGAGGAAGCATCAGCAGTCAGACCTTGTTTGACACTAAAGACACCACAACTACAGCCTGTCTGGGCACAGCAGCCTCCCAAAAAGCTGCCTTGAACTACTGCACTCCATCAAGTTGGGCGGCACATCAGGGTGCAACACACGGGGACCAGCACATGAGGTGTGTGTCTTGCCTCACAGGACACTTGATGTCCAGCATGTGCACTTGCAGGGCGTAGGGAGCAGTACAGGTGCAGGCAAAGCTCAAACACCCACATCTTCACCAGAAGCCGTGTGTGTACCTTGCAATCCCAGGAAAGGAGGTTGTTGGTAACCTACAAGGCCTTTGAGAAAGAGAATATGTGTGTAAATTGGGTGTGGGGGTGTGGTTGTGGGTGTGGGTGTGTTGGTGGGAGAAAATAGTACCATTTTTGAACTACTCATAAAAAAGTGCACAGGATTTTTTCAGTTTTTATTAATATTTTGTTCAGCTAATCAATTGCTGATATTTATCCCAATCATGTAGTTCATTTATTACTGATTCAATGCATGCTTAAAAACCAATGAACCACTTCAATAATATTTGTTTTGCTAAGGAGTTCCATCTTAGATAAATCATGTTATAAAATAGACTAACATCATACAACACTAGCTAGTGAACTATTAGTACTGCTTGCATCTACCAAAAGAAAAAAAAAAAAAAGTCATGCTACAGTGCCACACAGTGTGCTTTATTTAGCTTATACAACTTTGACAGGGAAAAATAAAAGTTCTATTTAAAAATGAGTACATATTATACAATCCAAGATCATCACCTCAAATTTGATATATTTAATTTCAACAAAGCTTTCTACAAATGTGTCTATGTCAAATCTGAAGAACTAGAACAAGTTTTGGGCAATTTTCCAGCCTTCAATGATGAACATGTAATTACAGCATCCCATAGTCTACCAGTAGACTTAATTGGCTCTTAATTGACATAGTGTTTGCCAAAAAAAGAGATTTATATTCGCAGACCATTAGACCAAGGATGTTAAACGTTGTACTGCATGACTCATTATGGCTTGTGCTCTTAGTGTAAGAGAAAGCTAAACAGGAAGGACTGCTGAGACTGATGTATTCAGGTCATTCAGGAAACCAGAGACGTGCCCTGTGTCACCACAGGCTTACACAGGTTCTAGGGAACCAATTTTCTATCTCTGAGTTACTTCCAGAAATATCCCGAGCCTCAGCTTTTGAGATATAAACATTTCCAAATAAACTTCACACCTTATATTTTCATCTACCAGACATGATTTTAGGAAGAATTGCCACCTTTTCTCTGGACATATTGAGAATTTTAAACTAAAAGTTGGATTTCAGAAAGAACTAAGTACTTTAGGTAGCAGGTCTTACTGAAAAACTAAGTTTTAACATACAAACAACGCAGACTAAAATGTGAAAAATATTTTCAATATTAAAAAAAAAAATCTTTCACATGAAATCTTTTAATGAAGTGTAATAAAGCACAATGATTGGGTGAAAATAATTCCCTTCGGAAATCTTTCAGATCTGTTCAAAAAAGTTAGTGTCCAGAATATGAGACAAATATTTTAAAGCTGATGAAATATTTGAAAGTATTGATATATTAAAAAAGTGGGTTTTTTTCATTTCACCCCCCAACTCTCCAAACAGAAATCTGAATTTGTGTGCATGCACTCAGACATACACTCATATTTGTGAAGAAATGGAGTTGCTCTCCTTTCTCCTCTCTTACTCCCATCTGCTTTTTTTCTGTTCCTTTTGTCTTTGGGAGTTAAGTTCTTTTTCCTCATTCTCCGTGATTACTAGAGAAGGGCTCCTTTTTTTTATTTGAGGGTCTATTTTAGCAATATATTTAAATATTGCTCTGCAATACCATTCCCCCCTCCGTTTGCAAGCAAGCAAAGTGAATTTGTCAAGGGTTGCCTGCAGCTTTGGGGGAAAGGAGAATCACATACCGCTGCCAACCTACTGCAGTGTCTCTGAGAAATTGATCTTGTTCTGCTGTGTCAGAATAAGACTTTGATGATAATGACATTTTCAGCCGCAGACAAAATCCTTTTTAATTTATTTGAAGGGGAAGAGGCTGAAATGATTTTCTATTCCAGGATGTGCTTTACAGCTTGACTTACTTTTTAGGACTAACTCTCAGTTCAGGGGCAGGTGGAGAGTTCCTCCTGACATGACCCTGAAAGAAAAAGAAGCTTTCCAAGGAGTCGCAGATTTTCAATTATTCATTGAATGCTTTTACTTAAAGATCACATCCTTGAGTCACTTGCTTGAGAACTAAATTAGGGGGATAACAGAAATGTTGTAGAATGAACTGACAAACTTTAGGAAACCATGAGATATATACGATGGAGAATGGAATAGAATCCCTGTAAATTATTTTAGTATCTCCTGTGCCTCTCCTATGTTAGTGATGCCAAAATGTCCAGTTTCATGCCAGCCTAACCATAAACTTTTCCTTTTCCCTACTAACTTTTTGCATGTTTTTTCATTATTTACATACAGGCAAATGTATGCTCTCTTAGTAGAGGATTTCTGGAATGCCCTAAGGTCCAATACCGTCTTCAGATATTTGATCCTGTTTCAAAGCATCAGCTAATTTTTTCCTCACATTAAAAAGTGCTTCAGTTTCTAAAATTACTGGTATGCCACCTCAATTAATTGAGAATAGAATTTTTTTTTTAGTGCAATAATTGAAAGAACTAGGTGATTTATCTTGCAAAAAGCTTCTGTCAGCTTCATGAAAAGCTGTGAGTTTTGAGAGGTGAATCTGTTTCTGATTCTCTAGGTAGCCCTTCATGTGCAATTATTATTTTCAAGGTTTAAAACTGACAGTAAAAAGGCTTTATGTGCTTAGATGTATCTTTTTAAACATTTCTTCTGACATCAGCATTCCAGCTCTGCACATGCAATTTGCCCATGGATTACTGGTGAGAAATAAAGACATTTATTACAGAGATTTACAAATTAAAAAAAAAAAAAAAAGTACTAGGGGAACAACAAATATACAAATGTTTTGCAAGAAATGAAAACTACTTTAGTTCACCTTGTCTGAAGGCAAAAGACAGCTTGTACAGTCAACTTCCTCCATGTTATATTTGCAGTTCTAGCATAGCCAGATAAGTCCAAAAAAATGCATCTACCTTAGCAGCATATCATCCAGCCTATGTTTGAAGTCTGTGTGGTATCAATACCTTTTTCATTCCTCAAGTATGTATTCAGTCCATCCAGAGTTACTAGAGGGGATCAGGCATGTCAAAATAAACTGCACTGTCTCACACTATGGCCCAGTTTTAGAGGGGACTTGACCAGTGGAAAGTAAAAGATGTCTCAAAAGCAATAAAGTATATTCTAAATCAACAAACTGCTAGTCTATGCACACTAGCTGCTTAGCTATTATTGTTTGACATTTTTGCTCATCATTTGAAGAACAAGTCATGCAGATAAATGGAAATTTTATCACTGAAGAAATGGCTATGATCAGGTAACCAAATTTTGATCCTTGACATTTCTCTGCAAAAATTGTATAGATTTTGCTCCTTTGTTCAGAAATAAGGCTTGGACGTTTACCCAGACATTTTGAGGTTATTTATGATTGGAACAAAAATAATGAATGCACAGAGATTGATTTAATATATTTACGCATACGACAGTGCCATAAAAATACAATTTCTGGTTTAAACTCTATATTTTCATAGAAACACAATTTTGCTTAGTGTTTTTTCATGCATGCATCTGTGCAGACATAGATATGTAGTTACAAACAGATATAAATACAGATATTCATAGACACTATAATATAGACTATAAACTAGATATAGACATATAGATAAATATATCATCTTAAAGAAATAAATAAAAAACCCACATACAAAGGACTAGCTTCTTAGCTGGTTGAAAGCAGTGCCTCTCTTTTTTAAGACAGAAATAGGTACCATCTCTAGAAAGAAACATGAGAGGAGCACCTGAGAAATTCTGAAAATAAGAATTTCAAATAGATGGCTAACTTATTGTTAATGTTTATCTATGGCAATTCCACCCTAAAGGGGAAAAAGGTAAATAATTTCATATTCATACTAGAGGGACAAGGCTCATAAGAGGAAATTGCCTTTCAGATCAAAAAAACCTCTGAACCCAGCAGGAACAACAAAACAAAACCAACCAACCAACAAAAAAAAAAAAAAAAAAACCAAAACCAAAACCAAACCAAACCAAAACAAAACAAAAAAAAAAACAAAACCAAACCAAAAAAAAAAAAAAAAAAAAAAACCAAAACCAAAAGACCAAACACAAAAGCAAAAAACCCACACCACCCACATGCAACAAAAAATCCCACAACTTGAAGCCAGGTGTAAAGTATCCAAAAGCACTGAAATGAAACATCACTGACCATCAGAGACCATTTTACTACAAAGATGTTGATAGATTCTCTAACACTAATAAGATTACTCTGTATATGTTTTAGTAACCACTACTTGAAAAAATATTCAATATACTTGCTTCACTTTGACTTGTGTACTTTAGCTCATAAAGCCACAGCAACCCTCTTATCAGCCAACAGCAGAGCTGCAGCAGTAATAAGAGATGTCATCTTAGATTAATGCAACTGAAAATTGCCTGCAATTTCTTATACTTCTGTCTCTTGTGTGCACTTTAAAGTTTCATTTTTATCTCAGAACATCCTTGGTCACACCATTCCTGATACTTCAGGAAAATATTTGAATGCACCATTAGAAATGGTTATGATCTTCAGTAATAATTATTTCTCTAGAATTTGTGAGAAATCAAAGGAGAATGTGACCCAGGGATTGTATGAGGACCAGTATAAATACATAGGCTTCTGCCTAAATTTACTCTCAAAATACACTTACTTATATTTCAGTTTTACTTTTTATCTTAGACATTGATCCTCCTGACAAAGTATCAGCCAAAATTATTGATTTTTCCTACTCCAACAGAAGAGCAATCAGAACTTTTTTGATATCCTGATCATTCATAAAGCAGATAATTTTGAATTATGCATGATGTTGGTATACTTTTTTTTTACTGCAGCATGAATCTCACATCTTTGCTTTGTTAGCAGTTTGTATTGCACTGTCAAAAAAAACTCCCAAGCTTCTTTTACCAACTTTATTAAACTACATGAACGGCAAGAAGCCCAATATATGGGGCTTATGTATGGATACATATTAATAGAGTAAAAATACTGGGATTGATTTAACACAATCTTTTAAAAAAAAGACATGTAGAAAGTATAGGAAAGTATAAAAGGAAAGTATAGGAAAGTATATTTTTTTCTCAGTATTTAAAAAAAATTATCTCTCTAGAACTGACTTTTTCATCTTCAATACTAAGAATTAAATTAAAGTGAAGAAATCTTTTTGAAGTTTAAAAAATATTGTCGTGTCCCCTCAGTCTCTGGTAAATAAAAAGTTATAGTGAAAAATCTTTAACACAAGAAAAAAAATACCAACCCACATTAAAATCTACATTATGATCTTTATTTAACTCAATTTTGAGGAAGCAATATTCTTCTCTGATTAAAAACTTTTTTCCATACAAAAAGATCATTGTTTCTAGAGAGTTAACATTTTTTGTATTGTTAAGGGGGAAATGTAAAATAAAATATGCTCAAAAACATACCTGAGACGTATCTGTTTCAGACTAAAAAGTGTGCACAATTATCACAACCAAGACTTTTGTCCATGTCACATCTCACTAAAATGAACTTTGTGTACAACTGTGGAAGACAACCGTATTGAGCCTTACACATTCTGAAGGTGACATAGACAACGACAATTTAGCGTGGAAGCTGCTATTAGTTGCATATATTATTCATATTTTTAGCATAATTCTCATGTAGAAACCAAGAACTGTAAAAAAGAAATAGACAATGTGAAGAATACCATAGTAAGAAAGTTCAAAATTTTTGACGCAGTCACAGTGTCATAGAAACACTAGACTTTATTCAAATTACATACATATAGATCTATTTAAATAACACATTTTTGCAATTTTAAAGGATAATTATCTATAAGAAGGAAAAGGAGAGACAAGAAATGCAGAGTCCCCAGTTTGTGTAAAGAAAGAAAGTCGATATCTCCAAATAGAAAAGTTATTAAGGAGCATATTTGAATGCTCATGAAATCATATCTAAACATTTTGAAATTTATTTAAATCATGTATATACTACAACAAAAACAGCTTATGCCTTCATCAAGATTCATTAACTGATAAGAAAAGATCTGGGTAGATCCCCATGAATGTTCTGGCTTACACAAAATTCTGGCACATTTGAAACAGTCACAATCTTCCATATAGAAAAGTAACAATACTACTTAACATTTGTTATCACAAAAAAAAATGTCTACTCTGTGATCTTTCTGGACAACATATGAGACATTTTCTGTAGAATTCCGAACAAATTAAAGTAGATCCACCCCCAGCATCTGAACAGAAATGACATAAAGTTCTCCCAGATATTTCAGGAGAATAGCTTACTGAGAAGATTCCGGCAAATAGTTAAGAAAAATTAGGTTTTTTCTATGCTATTACTTCAAATTTTGGTAAGAGCAAAATAGGATACAGTGAAGAAACCACTTGAAGTGGCTGGATTTATACTCACATCATAACATGGGTATAAATAGACTAATAAATAAAAGGCATCTCAGTCTAATACAGAAATGTTTTATCCATAAACAAAAAGAAAGATTTAAAATCTAAATCCCTAAACAAAACACACCATAATAGAAATACTGTCTCAAATTACAATAATGTTAACAAAGGCTTGAATTCTTCTGGTTTTGATTGTGATAGAGTCAATTTTATTCATAGGCGTTCCTATGGTGTTCTTTTGGATCTGTGACCAAAACAGAGATAATAATGTGGGAATATTTTAGCTATTAGAACAGTGCTTACAGAGTGGCAAGGCTTTTCTTGTTTCCCCACACTGCTACACCAGCAGGTACTGTGGGGGATACACAAGAGGCTGAGGGGGACGCAGCCAGGACAGCTGACCTCAGCTGGCCAAAGGGATGTCCCATGGCATGTGATGTGGTGCCCAGCAACAGAAGCTGGGGGAGGAAGGAGGAAGGAAGGTCACTTGGAGTGATAGCATTTTTCTTCTCAAGTTATTATTATGTACGATGAGGCTCTGCTTTCCTGGAGATGCCTGAACACCTCTCTGGTTACTATCCTTCCTAATATTTTAGAAAAACAAGATTCTACAAAGGCATTAGAGAACCATAAAGAACGAACATTAGCAAGTAGAGATTTTTTTCCGTTAAAAAAGAATCTATAAAATTCTCGAAATATGTCATTAGCTGGTTCATATGGCATGGGGAAAATCTGTGAAGACCCTTTAAAGTAATAGAAGGCCATGCACAATACATTCATGATAAAAAAAGGCCTCTAGCTGAAGTTTATGCTCTGCATGTGAGAAAGGGAGATAGCATTTAACTTCCAAGCTACCATCAATTTCATAAAATCACATAAAAAATTATATTCTGCATTATAATTGTAATTTTGCATATTTTCCTGAATGGTACAGACCAAGTAAAGATACTGCCAGTATGCTTTGAGCATGGTAAAGAAAACAGTGTAAGCAGAAACATTACAGGACAACAAAAAACTAACAGAGAGACCTTTTAAAATTACCCTAATATTAAGAAAAAGTTATTGTCTCTTGATTGTAATTTTCACCTTCTCAGACACAAAGCTAATCACCAGCTAATTGCTAATCCATAAATTCACACATCATTAGTTCCAGTATTCATGGAACTGCTTGGTTAAAAAAACGTAAGCTTACTTCTAGCAAGAAATAAAGATGCATTAGTGTAAAATAATGTTCATATTGTTTATTTCTCTATCTTTTTTTATTAAACGCCTTTAATTTTCCAGTCAGTCAACTGGTACACAGAAAAAGTTCGTTTTTAAGGTTGGATGAATAACAGAATTCTACTTGTTTTGCAATAGAAGTGCATTTATAAAGGCATATTCTTCTCTTAAACTAAAACTTTAAAATACATTTTGTTTTGAGAGGGCATTTTTTGGCTTCTCTGTGTGAAATACAGAGGAAATTTTAGAAGATGCGTTTAGAAACTTTGCAGTTTTTTCCTATTTTCCATTTACTTGTGTTCTGCTTATTATTAACCCTGTTATTAGTGAGTGAGCTCTTGTATAGTAATGAACCTACCAGACCTTTTTTGTGTGTACATTTTTTCAGTGCATTATGCTTTCCAAAGACTTAGCAGGTTTGCATATCAAAGCTCTTCCTTGCAGACCCCTAAGGGACTCATTTCTCCATAGTAACACCAGACCCTACAGTATAATGCTTGATTTATTTTTCTATCAACTATTGTTCTATACCTACACAGTCTTTTCTATTTGTTACTGTCTAGAGGATACAGCACTGACCTCGCCTGCTCAGCGTGCTGGGACTCGTGCCTGCAAGCACTAAGGCTTTATAAGACTTATCCCTGCGCCTTTACTTGTCATATCAGCAGCTTCATCTGCAGAAATACATTCTGACTGAGTAAGCCTGAGGTAGACAATGCTTAATTCTCCATTACAAAATCTTCCAGGAAGAAGAGAGAGATTCAGCTGCAGGGCATCCATCCTGTCAGCACCCTATTATCCTAACACACCATTTACTCTGTTACTGGTTTCAAGCTGGCCTTATTCAGTCTGATTATCATGTTAGAGCTTTGGCCTGGCTCACAGTACGCAGCGTATTTTTTATTCAGCTGCTATTCTGAGACTCCAGGTATTTGTCTTTCTTGTACGTCCTTGTTGTGCCTTCATCACCTATGAACAAATGGAGTTCAGAAGATTTCCAATACTTAAATTAGATGTTAAAGAGTTAAAATGTGAGCTAGTTTTTTACCGGGAAGGAAAACAAGTAAACCAAGGAGAAACAGCTATTAAGGTAAAAAGATACAGTTTCTAGATTTTACTGTCCCATAACTGACAGAATGGATCCACATTATACATTGATATGCAGCACAGTCATGTATAACAGATATCTGTGTAACGAATCACAAAGATCACATAACATTTACCATTTTCCTCCTCATGCTTTCAATCCATCAAGGCTTCCAGCACCATACAATAACCTTAAAACACAGAATAAAGTGATCACAGGTTACAGAATCAATATCCAGCACACGGAAATAAAGAGAGATTAAGGTCATTAAAAACCTATAATTTATGAAACATACCCTCAATTTTATGCAATTTAAGGGTTTCATGGAACACTTGTGAAAGAAATCTGTTTTTCAAAGCTTCATAAGAATTCTGACTGCATTCAGTTGAAGACGAGGGTGTTTACAATGTTTTGCAAAACATAGCTGAGGTTACAGAAGAAGAAACAGTAGAAGAAATACATCAAATAGAAAGTCAATAAAAGTTTGGAACATTACAGTAATTTGAAAATTTCAGATTTGAATTTCTGTTTCTGTGGTTTTATTCAGTAACTTCATTCAATGTTCAAGTTTATTCTTCCTGTATACATAGAAATATAATTGTCTTCAGTCTATTGTCTCCTTTTTCCATCTTTAAAACAATGTACAAGAGCATGCTAATGCTCTGATAGAGAACAAATTTTCAAACCACATTTTCTTTTTAAAATTATAGGATATTGAAGGTCTTTTAAATCAGTTAACAGAATGAAAAAAAAATTGTTTCAGAGAGTAAACCTTATGTCATTCTGGATTCATCTATTAATCAACTATTGAGGAAAAACTGTTCACCTGATTAAGATACCTAGATCTGGCCTCTTTCTACTTCAAAAGTATAAAAGAAAGTTAAAACAAAAAATATTGCATTCTAAATTGACTTTTAAGTTTATTGTGTGACTAGTACCACTTTACTGTCTTGGAAAAAATAGCAATACAAAGCTTTGCACAGTTCCCCAGGCCTAGTTCACCAATGTTCTTATGCTGTCAAGGGTTAATAGCTGTTTCACTGTTTGAGGAATGTACTGAAAATATCCTCATAAAGAGTTTGCATGATTCAGTCTTTACAACCAGCAGACCTGTAAATTAGCACTGCAAATAGACTTTGTGCAGAGAGCATCATTCAGCAGAGGAGGTGTGATCCTGAATGCACAAACATGTCCTGTGCATTATTGTGAAACTGAGTTTCCTAAAAGTTAACTTCTCTGTAGCCAACAGAAACAACAGCCTTCAAGTGTCCTTTTCTATTTTTTTTCTCATTGTTTTTAAACGATGCTGATCAATAATATCAGATGATGATTAGTGTCTAGTGACTAGCAAATCCTGCTATGTGATTCTACATATTTCAATTTGAAGTAGTGGGAAGTATTTAAGTGGGCTAAAGTACAGAGGTAATAAAAGAAAGTAATCCTGCAATGAAGAATACAATTACTGTGAAGTCTTTTTGAGAGATAAAGTAGATTTGTGATTATTTTTTGAAAAGTAATTGCATAAATAAGTCCAGAAATTTGTGTACTTGGATTATTCAATATTAAGTAATTCTGTAGAGTGAGACTGTTCACTGAAGTGGGAGAACAGAACACTAATGGGTAAGCTGATATTGCAAATGAAAAAAAAAAAAATTATGCAAATATCACCCAAACAGAGCTGTGCTAATAATTCAGGTTGTTGTTTAGGGTTTTCCAACAGGCACACAGTATTTTTTTCTCCCACCATCATAATCATCATATTTGGTTAGCCAAAGGTGGAGAATTGTTTCTCACAGGGAAAGATCATTCCATGGAATTTCAGAAAAAAAGTGAATCTATTCTCAAAACAATGTTGGAGTCTTATACCAAAGAGAGACAGAAATGTGGTTTTTTCATTTGTAGTTTCTGTATGTCAGAAAGATTTTATCTGCAGAATGAAAAAATAATGCAGAATAAGACTGAGTTAAAATTGGGAAAAAAACCATAATTATCATGAGAGAATCCACCTACATTGTCAAAAGTGTTTGATGGGATTGAATTTGGCTTTTTCTTTAGAAATGCAGTTATGATTTTAAAATTTTGTTTTGTCATTAAAGTGCAATTAGAAATGTAAGTCAATTCTGTTGGAACTCCATGTTTATTTGAAGTGGGTATCCTATGTGTTTAACTACAGTCTGGCTTGTGTTCACAGAACATTCAAATTAACAATACACTTTCTCAACAGGGAAGACAAACCTTGAAAGTAGTTACAGAAAGGAAGTGATCCTGATAATTCATACTCATGAGATTTTATTATCCTCCAGTGTTTTAATAAAAGAATTATTAATCCAAAAATTATCATTTTTTCATTGTGTCTCTCTACCTATAATATTTAGGGATGTAATAAAGACAATTTATATCCTTTGTTGTTTAATCTAAGTCTTAGTATTAGTTTTAATGAAGTAACTGGGTATTCACTTCTGCCTTTATATTATCAAGAGTATTCAGACCGGTATTGCAGAAAAAAATATTAACATAAGGTCTGCAGTTGGGCCCTATGACAGACAGGGCAAAATACTTAGTCTGGATGTTTGTTTTACATTTTATTGTCAGGATTTAGCCAACATCTAACTTTAAAGGTTACTATTAGTGTGCCTAGCTAGTGAAAATTAAAACAAACAAACAAAAAAACAATGACCACGCGGTGATCAGAGAAACAATGACAGAGTGGGGAGACCACATAATCAAAATCAACTGCTCCTAAGACCATCAAAGCTGAATGAACAAATTCTAATGCCTGGGAATGTCCGTAGCATCATTTAATTTCTGAAATATGTGAAGTCTCATTGACATTATAGTGTTATGCTACGTACAACTGTTTCACCTTATGGCTGCTTTTCATTATGTTTTGCAGCTCATGTTACTTTTAAAATTTTAATTATTTCTTTTTACTCCTTTATTTTTTTAATCAGACAATTTAACTTTTAAGTATTCAAAATGTAAAGTTTTTATTTCCTGAAAATCTAAAAGCCAAAATAGAATTATTAACAGTTTAATATAAGCCACCTTCTTAAAAGGAGACCTTCATTTGTAAGTATTTAGACCAGATCAATTGTCAGGAGATAGGCTTCTGAAGCAATCATTTCTGTATTTAAATATTTTCTTACAAAAAGTATTCTTCTAAATAAATATCTCATAGCTATTCGTATCAATTTGATACAGAGATGTGAAAAAAATGCCTTTTTAAAATTAAATACCTATCCTTCTATTTGTGACTAAGAGTGTTTCAATAGTACTTCTCAGAAGAGAGCCAAGTATTTTTAGTAACATACAGAGGATGACACAGGGAACCTTAAATAGCAACCTGCCTTAAAACAGTGATCTTTAAAAACACTTCAGCTGAATCACAATATTGTTATTTGAGTACCTTTTGTGTCAGTGAACTGTGTCTCTGAATGGGATTTTCCCTCATGTTTCTCTGTGGGCGCATCCACCCAGTAAGTGTTCAGAACAACAGGTTGTTTTTAAAGATTGGACAAGAACTTATTCTTTGTCAAAATAACCAAAGGATTAACCCACCTTTACCCAAGATATCTCTCTCACATAAAAGAACTCTTCATAAAAATAAAGGATATCTCAGATGAGGGAACTCCCATACATTCTTTTGAAACTAGCCTCTTACGCAGGCAAGAAAGCAAATGTGTAAGGTGATCATGATCATTCAGGTGCAGCATAAGGTTCTGGAAGCTTCTTGACTACTAATTGACAGCAGCTTACTGCTGCTGTACCACTGAGATCATTCTATAATGTTTCTGTTCCACACACTTTCCCCACAGCCTTTGTTCCCACCTACTGCAGAGGGTGATGAACAGTGGATTAGTTGATGGGACCCAATGTAGTGTTTTCCTCCTAAAATGATTTTTAAGTTGCTTATATGAGAGAAGATAAAGTTGCAGTTCCTATCACTGTTGCCTGGATATCTTCTGTTTATATCCAATGGCAATCTGACTGTAAAATGTGCATCTGTTTCTTGAGACTAGAGTAGTTCAAACTAGACATCTAGAGACATCTGTATTTTATACCATGCACTATCAATTTTAGATACCTTCTGGAATTAGTTAGAGATTCAGAAGAGAGGAAACTAATCACTACATGAAACCACCCTACCCTTTTGGTTTTCTGATCCATAGTTTTAGCTAATGCTTGAATTTTATTACCCTTGTGAATATTTTACCTCAAACTTTTATGAAACCTGGGAATAAATTCATTTCCCTGTGAGAGAAAATAAGGTGCAGACTGTCCTATTGAGAGTGGACAAAACATATTTGGAATATTGTATTCAAACGTTAACATGTCACAAAAGTACATTACAGTACTAGTTTGGGTGAACTGGATATACTTGTCTCAGACAAAGTCTGGCTTAAAGTACATATGGGTATTTTGGTGCCATTTGCATACAAGGGATAGATGAGATTAGAAACTGGCATTCATATGCCTTGAGAAACATCCTGTCTTTAAGTACATCCAGTAAATCTTACACCAAATATCTTACTATGGGTGCAAGGACATACAAAATACAAGAGCCTAATATTAATCTAATTTGAACAGAAATTAGTAATTCAAACAAAACAATTATTTTTATTAGTGGAGTTATAAAAGTGTAAATTATCTAATTATTACAGAAAAGCATGGTTAACAGAGATAAGACTGCTGTACTAAACATTTTGGTACGCACTCGTTTTCTTTGGCACTATATTCACTCTTTTATGCCTTCTCTTAAGGTCCATAACTATTTTCTCCCTCAAGCAGAAGATAGGGAGGTTTTAATGACCTATCAGTGTTCTGATTTCTTTGCCCTGAAGAGTATCCCTAGATAGTCAGGATGGTGAAAAAAAAAAAAAAGAAAAAACAGAGAAAAGAAAAAAAGCATTTCTGGCAGTTCAGCTAGCCATAAAGTACATATACCACTACTTTAGCAGTCATCCTGGCACAGACCTTGGGATGCTGATTGCTAACCTACCATCTCATCTGAGAAAAGCTGTTACTACTTATCTGGGGTCCCAGAGATGGTTTGGAAGGGCGAATAGAATACCAAAGAAAAATTATTTCATTTTTGTAATAATAATAATGAAGGCATTGTTCATCCTATCTTACATTATAAATTTGTTAACATTACTGCAACTGGTCTGATTAAAAACTGTTATATGTATTAATTGCAGCTATAAACCATTTCTCCTAACCCAAACACAAACCAGAATTACATAAAGGGCTGGTGATATTACTCAGTGACTTCATATTCTTGCTACACCTCTTGCCAAACATAATATTTACAGGGCTAAGCTCTCTGTATTCCTCGCAGGCTACCTGTCCTTGCTTCTACGTCTGTGGGCTTCCTCTGTATGTTTGACTTGTCCAGGTGATCCTAGTTCATTCATGCAGGCCTCCTGGAACTTTTTTTTCCCAATTTACCCTTTACTGCTGCTGAACTTGGAGAAAGTGATAGTTGATTATCAACCAGCTTTCTTTGTCCCCTCCTCTCTCCAGGGCTTTATTTCATAATACAGAACCAAGCAGGTCCCTAAAGAGCCCAAAATCTGCTTTCTCAAAGTCCCAGGTACTGAGCTTCTTGTAGACCATCCTCATTGCCCTGAGTATATCAAAGTCCAGCATTTCATGGTCACTGCAGACGAGCTTTCCCTTGAGCTTCACATTACTCACCAGTTCTTCCTGGCTGGTGAGAACAAGGTCCAGCGTAGCATCTCTCCTCATCAGCTCCTCTCCACCTGGAGAAGTGACAGATTGTGCTAGAATCATGGGCTGGCTTGTGTTGAAAGGGATTTTAAAGATCATCTAATTCCAGCCCCACTGCTCTGGGCAGGGACATCTTCCACTAAACCAGGCTGCTCAAAGTCCCATCCCACCTGTCCTTAAACACTTCTAGGGATGGGTCATCCACAACTTGCATTAGGGAAAAGTTCATTTGATTAGGAAAAAGAATTGCAATGCTGATGAGAAAGTTACATTACTATATGGGGAAAAGATAGCATAAGTTAACAGCTGATAATTTTTTCCCTTACCATTTTGAGCACACTGCAATATTCACTGAATATAGCAAGGTTAAATTAACTGGCTTATCAGCTGCCAATCTACTGCTCTTGTTTAGCCAAGTTATATTCGCAGTTCTATAGATGTTCATTCACTAAAAAAGCTTTACAAATCCTGAGTTTTTTTACTTACAGATTGGAGAGCATTGAGATAAACTTATCTTCAAATCAAAAATGTTTGCAACTCAGTCTTGTCATTTTGTGTCAGATTGGCTGCTATACTGAAAAAAGTACTCTTTGGTTCAAATGGGTCTGGAAAAGACAGTAAACATTTGCCTGGTTTGAGTTTTCTATTCCCTTTTCTTGGCAGAAGCCTTTCTCTCATAGTTTATTTAATGTCAAATCAGGGAATGGACGATTTCCTGGATATTGGAAAATATTTTGGTTAAGCCAAAAATTTTGCAAATGGATGGAGGATTATATGCTAACGTTGGATGTAGAAAGTAATTCAGAGTCACTGATGAACAACAGATATAATGTTTGACTCAGAATAAGCAAAATACAGTGGATATGGAAAAAGAATGGAGGTAACTCCAAGGTTAAAGCTAGGAAGGAGTCCAAATATACTACACAGACAAACCAATACTCACCTTTATTGTCAACACTGCTCGTGTCAAGCTATTTGCTAAGACGTTAAAAATGTCACTGAGTTTCTTGTATCATCCCTTTAGGTATAAGAGTAACTCATCCAATGATACAGCTGGAATTAGTAATGAGGGTTGGGTGTTTTTTTGGTTGTTTTCCCTGTTCCTCACCCAGTAATGGTACACACATTCAAAAGGTAAACAAGCCTTTGTTGGAAAAGGTAACCCTCCAGACTCACTTCTTCTTTTGATTTTCTTTGTGTATGGCCTAGGAACTGATGCTATGCATGAAAAATACACATTCAGATTATGGGGCCTTGTTTGGTCTTTTCTGAACAGCAGTCTGCTGCCTTTCACTGGCAGATTTTGTTTCATCAGAAGATTCAAGAGTTTTCTTTTAAATTTATATTTGAACAGAACATAAAGGAGGACTTTTCTATGTAGCAGCTGACAAGCACTATTTGTGATAACAAATAAATTAATAAACAAATAATCTGTCACCTTTCACCTTTTTAAGTCGGGGACTGGGAAAGATAGTCGATTCTCAGAAATATTTCAATGGTAACCACACATACATTAAAAAAAAAAGTGAGAAAACAGTGTAAAATTCTGAGATGTAATTATCACATGTCTACTTACTTTTCCCTTTATTTTCAAGAAAATTGTCGAATAATGCTTACTGCCCTTTTTCAGCTAACATCTAATAATTTCTCTTTGACTTATTGGAAAATTATTGTTGCTTACTCACACAGTGATGACAACAAAGTCTTCTAACCACTGCAGACAAGAACAAAAAATTACATAAAGCATCATTGATAACATTTATATGGGTTCTGTTTTCAATTATATTTCTTAGAAGTATGCTATAGGGAAGGATGAAGTACCAAGTCTTATGAATATTTAGTATAGTTCAGGGAAAATAAATTATGTCAAGTCTGAGATGCTGCCAAAAAAAAAAATGCAAAATAGTGCCATGGAAGTTAAGGGCAATTCTAGGCCTTAGGTATAATTTCATAGATAGCATCTGGAGATCCCTCTTTTCATGTTCTGTTCCAAAAGAATCAGTTCTTTGAGACAAAGTCAGAAGGGGATTAACTCTGTTCCTTTTCTGAGGAAGACACCCTAGGGAAGAGGGAACTCTTGAGTATTTGGTGTTTCCTGCTGATTCCCTTGCTGCTGTACAAGTTATAACGTAGTGCTTCCATAAAACCCTTACAAGGATTGCTTTTTTTCTTCAGATTTGCCAAGTATGACTAATAGGGCAATGCATTTACATGTACTTAGCCCACAGGGGTTTGAGGATTAATCCCTTATAAAGATATCTGGTCCTCAAGTGTAAAGAAAATTATTCTAGCAGGAACAAGCAATTTCCCCTCAAGGTGAAACAAAGACTACAACTAGGAAAAAATTTAAGAGTAAAGAAAAACAACAATTCTGTATCGAGTCTGGTCCTGCCAAATAGGATGACATGGAAGATACTTAAAGGGTGTTCATCTCTTGAAAGCCTGTTTGTTTCTCTTCCAAGAATATGATTTGGCATGATGATAAATATCTGTAGTCCCATATGTAGTCCGGTTTGCGGAAAACATATAGATAGCAAGCCTATGAAATTAGCATGAGGATGATTAAAAAGGTTAGTTATACATAAAACTGTAATATCTTTTTCATGTCATCAACCGTTTGAGCATCAAAGTATGAAGTGCTTTTAAGGAAAAAATTATCTGTATGTATTAGCAGTTAATAATGTTATGCAAAAGATGTCATTCAGATCTATCTCCAAAAGTCATGCTACAGTTGCATTCTAATTAGTTCATTACAAAATATGTCCAAATGCAGCAACTGGGATTAATTGTTAAACTGCTCTCTATAGCATTAGAATGACTTTTGAGCATCAGGGAAAGAGAGAAAAAAAATCTTACAAAGATAAAGTCAGTTGTCCAAGATTAGAATTTCGATGTATTACCAGGTCTGAAATACTAACATAACAGCAAAAGTGTTTGGAAAACTTTATATTATTTGGTATTATGAATGCTCATAACTGGCAAATGAGCGCCTATCTTTACCTAAGGACATTTTAATGTAGGAAACAGACTTTTGGACATTTAATCATCCTAAAAAGATTGATTTATCAGGTATGATGTGAACCTAATTAAATTGAATTCTGTGATGCGGTGTCAGCCTTGCTTATTATGTAATACTTCAGCAGTTAGGATACTCAACCCAGAAGTAAACAAATTCATGGGACTTCCCTCATTCTAATTTGATTTGAAATAACAGTTTCATCATCCTACAAATGTTCACTGAATACTTACCTTCTGACACTAATACACATTCTGTCCCTGACCAGAATTGTGAGCCACTGTATAGACACTGAAAACTCAGCTACAATCAGACATACATGCACCTTCTACCTAAGGAGGATGGAATCATCAGCATCATCCTTGATGTTTTTAATCAATGACCTTGTATTATGAGATACTTACACAGAGCAAGAAACTAAATCTCAGACACAGGGACCTGAATCCAAAGTTACAGAGTCAGTCATCCATGTTGTGCCCTTCTGTTCTGGATCTGTGGATCCTGTGCTTGTGGTTGTCGAGCTCAGCTGGAACTAGATGAGAGGTAAAATCAGTAAATATATTTCCAGAAGATCATATAGGTGCTTTGTAAGCCTGAAAGTCTTGTTCTGACCTTATATAAGCTGCAATTCAGCAGGTAATTAGATGACTGCTTAATTTAATCACACAAGTATTATGCTGTTGTCATCCATGAAAGCATTCACTTGTTTAGAAGTAGGTACATGGTATTATTACTGAATGAAATCTTTATCTGACTAGTTCATTTGCATGCATTTCAATTATTTGAGTTCTCCTTTTCTGAGTTTTTTTTTTCAATAGATGACTTTACAAGATCTTCATTACTTTCTAATTGCCAAAACTACTGTTGACTATTTTGTCTCTAACTGACAAGTTGATTTAAAGTAATTCAGCAATTTAAAACCTTCATTAATTTCATCCTTTTCTCATTTAGTTATTGGACTAATCTTTGTACTATGCTTTTATCAGAATCTGTTGTAGCTCATCTGATTTTCTCTAACCCTCTAACTACATTAATTCCCTCCCCCTTTTGGCTGCTTTTTGCTCTCTGAGGTATCAGTTTCTGTACAGGTATTCTTGTCTTAAGATATTACTTGTTTTTAACCCTTAAGTCCTCAAATAGTGGTTTTGAACTCCTGCTGGAAGGTGAAAAAAATCCCATTTTTAATATATGTATCTACATGCAGATTGGAAAGATGAGTTGGTTGGAGTCAGCTGAGACTGGCCGTGTCACAGAGGCTGTCCTAAAAAAACCCACTGCCAACAAATGGGCACCTGCATGCAAAACTGCTTTATGTTTTCCAGCTTGTCCACTTCCTAAGTTGTCTGTTTACCTGCACAGTGGAAGAACTAGGACTAAGGTTGGCACTCAGGTCAGATCTCATTTGTGCTGATATGTCTGAAATACTTGCAACAATAGCTAACAACAGTGGGAAATAATGTTTTAAAATAACTTTTTATTGTTTGTTTTTATTGTTTGGCTGTTAGATTTGGATGAGTTAAATCTGTACTGTGAAACATAAGCAACTGAAATAATGAAGTACAGTAAGAGTAAAATGCTCTCGGGTAGATACTTAGTGATGAAAAAAAACTTGACAGAAAAGCTCTGTTTTCTTCAGCCTTCAATAATATTTTTTTCTCTTCCTCTTTTTTCTCTTCACCCAGTGTCAAAGATAACATTCCTGCCAAATCTAACCGCTGCCTCTTTGGATTGTAATTTCTGTCAGCAGACAACCCATTGCAAAATCATCTACATATCTGATAATTGCTGCATCAAGGAAAGGTAGTACATATAAATGAAACATATAAATGAACAGCTACTCATGTGCTTACATGTATGCATTAAAAATACAAGATGCACGGTGGAAAGAGACAGAAAAAGCTGCTGGGCCACACATACAGGCTGCTAAAATGACCACTAGAAAAGTCTTTGCTGAAAGACTGTCTGGGTTAAGTGAAGGATGAGCATGGAGATCATCAGCTGATTTATTTCTTTTTGGTTCAGGGAAAAAATTTTTATTGTTTTTGCATTGTTAGTAAACAAATAAGTTCCTTATTTCTATTTTTACTGTAAGTTGCAGTGATTCTGAATTACAGATGGCCACTCAGGTAAAAGAAAAAGGTGGGGAGGGGAGGGGGAAGGGAGAGTGTAAATAAATCCTGAAGGAGAATGAAGTATTTAAGTATTTTGAATCCAGATTCTGTTTTATTGAAATACATTATTTCCTAAGTTATCTCTTGGATTTTTATGGCTAACTCATAACTCAGTTGAAATGAATATGATAAAATGAGCTCATAGTAATTTCTATAAAAAACTTACAATATAAGAAAATCCTTCTGATTTTTCTTACATTAAATTTGAATGTAATACATTTTCTTCTTTGTTAAGCAGAAATTTGCTTCCTCATCTCCAGTATGAACATTTTTGTAAATTTTATGAATTACCATGTGTCTACTGGACTGCATCTGGACCATGAGAAGCCCATTAGCATGTTGCTAGCTGGTACAGCAATAAAAGATTTTTGTCTAGGACAGGACTTAGAGACACAGTGTATTTCCTGTCTCATGACTACTTCTGTATCTAATTAATTTCCTTTTTAGTTTTTAATAACAAAATGTTATTTACAAATCTTATCTTAAATGGAAATTAGATTGGAAAGTAATATTGATTACTTACCAATGAATTTCCTGAAAGGGAGCAAAAACATCTATTTCTCTCTGGCCTCTTTAATTATGATGTTCAAGTTCCAGTGAAAACATTTGCCTTGTTGATATGTGGGGTTTTTTATTCCCAAAGGAAAATATATCTTTCAGAAAATATTAAGAATCAGTATTGTTTTCAGAAGACAACATTATGTCTGTTTTTGAGGCATATGTGTCACATTTTGATATATCTTGTCAGGTTTAATCAATCCTGTTGATGTATGTGAGACATGATCCAATTTCACATGATGAGAATTGCTTCATTTGACATACCACCATGTGACACTGAAGGTCAAATTGCAAACAATAACAAACAAACAGAAACTTTGTACGGTATTAAAATATTTTAGAAGAACAGAAGTAATTTTTAAAGACAGGTAAGGTTCTTAGATTTGAAATACTTGCATTTTAACTACTTGTTGTATTTTGGTGGGCAAATCAGAGTTTCTGGTACTATGAATTCAACCAGTAATGTAACTCAGCACAGAGATGGAAACTTAAGACTCTTTGGGTTGATAATCCATTTGTAAAGACTAAAGAACAATCTGAAATGGAGAATGAGGAGGTGTTTGCCCTTTTGCTTGTGAAGGCTGGGCAGATAGAGTACTGAAGTGTACAGCACAAGCCCTTATGAATCCAAAGGTATTCTCTGCCATTACATATATGGGTTTTTTATGAAAAAGGTGGACTAAACCACAAAAATCCTGATTTCTACAAATAAACCCTAGCCAAACAGAAAAGCTACAGCTTCCTGTGGAGCACTGATAAAGGTGGGTATTTATTTACTAATTTACCCAGTTGATATCTGATTTCTGGAAAAAAAAAGCAAGCAAACAAGCAAACTGGGTTATAGCAGATTTTGCTTCATATATATGTGAATTCATTTGAATTCATGTGAATGGTTTCCTGTGAATGAATTTACATTCACTGTCCTCCATCTGTAGCAATATCTACAGCTTCCCTTCCAAGGGTGACATGAGCTGAGCTAAAATTTTTATCATAAAAAGTTTCTGGAATACTCAGTGTTTCAAATTTGTGCTGAATAAATTTTACTGATATGGTTTCAAGAAGTCCTTTATCAGATCATTCCATAGTTGCTGCTGGAACTTAACAATGCACTTCTAAGAAACCTGGACACTTTAATTTCCTTGAACTTTACCTCATTGATCTACCTTTTCTTTTATGTGTTTACTTGCATGAGAGGTATAGAAATTTGGAAATCAGAAATTAGTCCAGGCCTAAAATAATTGTTTGGTCCTCTATGATGTTGAAGCAGGGAATAACTGCAGCCTATGTAGGATCCTTATCAGAGCAGATGGATATTCCTGGGAGAGCTGCACTCCTTGGGAACCCCGTGCCAGGGGAAGTATGAGAAGGAAGGATCAGCAAAGAACCTCCCACAATTACTGACCATAACCTCACATCCTCAAACTGTGCTGTTTACGGGGAGTGAATCTGATCCAGGAAAGTGGGGGAAGGAAAGGTGTCGTAAAGTTTGTCTGTGTTTTCTTCACTAGCCAAATCAGTAATTAAATTTTATTCTAATTGCAAATAAATGAAGTTACTTTTTTACAAGTCCAGATTCTGTTGCCTGCAATGGTATTTAGTAAGACATCTCCTTGTTTTTATCTTGAACCATGAGCTTTCTCATCCCATTTTCTCCCCCATCTCACTAGGGAAGGAAAGTGAGTGAGCAGGTAGATGTGGGTTTGGCTGCTTCCTAAGGCTGACTCAACACAGTTTGAGTTAGCCTTAGCAAACAAAACTTTTGAATTCAGAAGATTAATTTCACAACTTTCTCTTTGTCCATATTCTATTTATAGATTCATGGCATGAGGATTTGGCTCTTATGTTTTAAATATTCTATACTATTCTATTAATTTATTATATTATACTATATTATATTATAGATATAATATTATCATATCTATGTAGTACTTAGATAAATACATATAAACAGTAAAATATATAATATGGATAATAACACTGTAGATATGAAACAAATCTTGCGCCATATAAAGCTGGTTTATTCAGCAAGGAATGCATTTGGATACTGACCTTTAAAATCATTAGGATAATAGAGATTCTCATATTTACAGAATATAGAAAAATAGTGCTCTGATTTGTACTTTGGGAATAACTAAATCTCCTTCTGTTAAAGGCTTGTTGAGAATATGAGGTTTTATTTTTATCTCTTGCTAGCTGAGGTCATTTCTGCAACCTGATGACAATGTTTTTACCAATACCATCTGAAACAAATTGAGGTCAGTGTACATTTTCTCACTGCCCTGCTCTCAGATTTCTTCCATGAACTGGAGAAGGTTTCAATTTACTGAAGCACTGAAGTAGGTAAGATCCAATCAAAGTAAAAGCAGAATCAATAAATGCTAACCTCAAATGGCTAAATAGTAGCGACATCAGACAGGGGAAAAAGTTGCTTGCAGGTCCAAAATACTATTGTTCTCTATGAAGCTATATGTTTTTTTATATTGCTTGTTTACTGAGATGTATTTAACATGTTTGAAAAACAACAAGATGGATTTTCTATCTAGGCTAGGAATGCACCTATATGTTTTTGCAAACGTTCAGAAAATATAGACAATCCATGGAAGCTAGCTAGATGCCAATCCAAATTCTGCTCATTTCTGTAGTATATTTCCCACTTCTTTATCTCCTAACATTTAGTGGTTGTTTTAAATAAATTATACATTTTTAAACACTGTGATCAATAAAATATATATAAAATATTCACAAAGCAAGTTATGTATTGAACTGGCTACACAAATTTGGTAAAAAATTAGTTTTAACTTTAAAGGATTCCGTTATCTCTGCTCTTGTGTTCTTTCAGTATATAAATATTCAGAAAAAATTAATTATTTTCATGTCAGCAGTATCATATAGAAAATATGTTTTAAGAAGAAAAAATGCCATCTGTAGTTAAAGAATAGTTATGGGTTTATATATACTTTTAAGTTTGCTTTTAAAACAAACACAATTATATTTTTTGCTGAATATCAGTTAAACTGTATTATGCACAGTGTAGATCTGTTGTGTCAGCACTCAAGCTCTCTTCTCACTCACCAGAAATTTTTATAAATTAGCATTATCTATGATTGCCCTGTTTATCTCCATGAATATAATTTTTTTTCAAAGGTTGTATTGGGTTTTATGGCCAGGTTTTGGTATCAGGGGGCTATAGGGGAGGATTCTGTGAGAGGCTAGTAGAAGTTTCCCCCATATCCAGAAGAGGCAATGCCAGCCAGCTCCAAGATGGACATGCTGCTGACCTATCAGGAATGATGTTAATGCCTCTGTGGTAATATATTTAAGAAGAGAAAAAAGGGTTATTGTGTAGTTATAATTAGAGCCAGAAAAGAGCAGGGAGAGAATATGAGAAGAGCAATTCTGCAGACACTGAGATCAGTGGAGAAGGAGGGGGAGGACACACTCCCGGCACTGGAGCTGAGATTCCCCGGTAGCTCATGGTAAAGACCATGATGAGGCAGCTGCAGCCTCATCCAGCCTCATCCCCTGCAGCCAGTGGAGGACCACAGGGATGCAGAGAGCCACCCACAGCCCATGGAGGGGACCCATGCTGGATCAGGTGGATGCCGGAGAGGAGGCTGAGAAGAGGCTGTGAGCTCCCTGTGCTGGAGCAAACTGCTGGCAGAGACCTGTAGGCCTGTGGAGAGAAGAGCCTATGCTTGAAGAGGTTTTCTGCTAGGACATGTGACCCTGTGGGGGACCCACACTGGAGCAGCCTGTCCTTGAGGGACTGCAGCCTGTGGAAGAGTGACCCACATTGCAGCATTTNTGTTAATGCCTCTGTGGTAATATATTTAAGAAGAGAAAAAAGGGTTATTGTGTAGTTATAATTAGAGCCAGAAAAGAGCAGGGAGAGAATATGAGAAGAGCAATTCTGCAGACACTGAGATCAGTGGAGAAGGAGGGGGAGGACACACTCCCGGCACTGGAGCTGAGATTCCCCGGTAGCTCATGGTAAAGACCATGATGAGGCAGCTGCAGCCTCATCCAGCCTCATCCCCTGCAGCCAGTGGAGGAACACAGGGATGCAGAGAGCCACCCACAGCCCATGGAGGGGACCCATGCTGGATCAGGTGGATGCCGGAGAGGAGGCTGAGAAGAGGCTGTGAGCTCCCTGTGCTGGAGCAAACTGCTGGCAGAGACCTGTAGGCCTGTGGAGAGAAGAGCCTATGCTTGAAGAGGTTTTCTGCTAGGACATGTGACCCTGTGGGGGACCCACACTGGAGCAGCCTGTCCTTGAGGGACTGCAGCCTGTGGAAGAGTGACCCACATTGCAGCATTTTAGGAAGGACAGCTGCTCATGGGATGGACTCAGGTTGGAGAAGTTAATGGAAAATTGTCTCGCGTGGCAGAGACCCCACACTGGTGTAGGGAGAGGATTTTTCTCCCCAGGAAGCAGCAGAAACAAATTGTGATGAATTGACAATAACCCCCATTCCCTGTCTCCCTGCACTACTGCAGGGAGGAGGCAGAGCTGGGAAGGAGGGAGGGATAGGGGGCAGGTATTTTTAAGGTCTTATTCTACTTTTCATTATCCTGCTCTGATTTTTTTAGCAATATATTTTATTAATAGCTCTAATTCAAATCTGTATTGCCCATGACAGTATTTGGTGAGTGATATACATTAGATGTCCATATCTCATCAATGATATTGAAATATTGATCCATGAAGATTTTCAACAGAAGTAAAGGAGTGAAAATTTGCTTTCCTTTTCTTCTTGATATCTAGATAAATTATGAAAGTATGCACTATTTATATCTTATAATGTAATAAAGGTATATATCTTAATAATATTTCATAGCTCAAGACATTTGAATTTTTTTTCCAATTCTTTATTAATATACAATAAAAAAGTCATGTAAGTAGTAGGCTGGATGTTATTGTAAAAGGTCACTCAGTTCTCCTTTACTGAAGAAGGATGAAACATTACTTGACTATAAATAGAGTCACAGAAAAATCTCTATTCAATTCTTCAATATGCAGGCTATAATCACAGTTCACTGCTTTTATTATAACGAAAATTTTTCTTTTTGTTTAACATAAACCTCTTATTTTGCAAATAGAATGAGGACATCTGGTTTTTATTCTTTTAATGGCAGTCTTTTTTGTCTGCTAAATAAAACCAAACCATTGTCTTTGACCTTTCCTCCTTAACCATGTTTTCAACTTTTCATGCTATTTTTGCTTGCTGTCTTCTACTTTGACTATACATTTTTTTCTGAGTGGGTCAAGATAAGACTGAAACTTAGGACAGAAAAATCACATTGCTTCCTAGGTGACATTTTCATTTTTCATACAGAAAACCATTTTTTCTCCATCACCAATGGTTAATTTATGGACTTCTGTGAACCTCCATCTTTTAAGCAGTAATGTCTCTTAACTGTAGTTGGTATTTTTTTAGTGAATTTTACAAAATTGAACTGTAACACTGTACTAATGCTATGCACTATTATTCTTGCTGATTTCAAAGAGTCTTTATTTTGCAGACTTTAAAGTCCAATAATCTAATCTGTTTGAAACCATTCTAATTTGATTTAGTCAGATTTGTTGATGCCATCAGCAAATTTTAGAATATGCTTTGTATTCTACTGGTTAACTCAATAAAAGTATTGAACAAAACTGTGACCAGACCAGAAACCTCACATACTAACCAATCAAAAAGTTGGCATCTGTTCATTCTGTGATAATTTCAATCTGTTTTTTATCTATCCCTGAAAATTTAATCTTGTTATAATTCTCTGCTTTAATTTTAAGAATGTCATCTTAGACATTTCCCAAACTTTTTAAAATAAGTACATAATTATTTCACTGTTTCAATGTTACCTGCTAGGCTAGTTATTATATCAAAGAATGCTTGATAATTATGTCCCAATTCGTTAATGAGATCCAAACTCTGTACCATTACATACTGAAAATCAATTATTGATATAAAAACACTTCAGGTAAAGACTTATGTATTCACAGTAATAATTCTTTGTTCATACTATGTGCCTTTGTCTTATCAGGGGCAGTTAAATATTGATAACTTCCAGCAGCAGAATGAAGGCTCAATTTTGCAAGAAAGACCAGGCAGATTGCTTAGTGATCCACATTTGTACACTAAATTTCTACTTTTTTTCCCTTCTTTAAGATATTAAATTTTTTTCTTTCTTTAAGCTATTAACAGTTAGT
>VXBC01001847.1:275260-292999 GCA_013399945.1 Ploceus nigricollis | reverse complement strand
ACACTGGAGCAGCCTGTCCTTGAGGGACTGCAGCCTGTGGAAGAGTGACCCACATTGCAGCATTTTAGGAAGGACAGCTGCTCATGGGATGGACTCAGGTTGGAGAAGTTAATGGAAAATTGTCTCGCGTGGCAGAGACCCCACACTGGTGTAGGGAGAGGATTTTTCTCCCCAGGAAGCAGCAGAAACAAATTGTGATGAATTGACAATAACCCCCATTCCCTGTCTCCCTGCACTACTGCAGGGAGGAGGCAGAGCTGGGAAGGAGGGAGGGATAGGGGGCAGGTATTTTTAAGGTCTTATTCTACTTTTCATTATCCTGCTCTGATTTTTTTAGCAATATATTTTATTAATAGCTCTAATTCAAATCTGTATTGCCCATGACAGTATTTGGTGAGTGATATACATTAGATGTCCATATCTCATCAATGATATTGAAATATTGATCCATGAAGATTTTCAACAGAAGTAAAGGAGTGAAAATTTGCTTTCCTTTTCTTCTTGATATCTAGATAAATTATGAAAGTATGCACTATTTATATCTTATAATGTAATAAAGGTATATATCTTAATAATATTTCATAGCTCAAGACATTTGAATTTTTTTTCCAATTCTTTATTAATATACAATAAAAAAGTCATGTAAGTAGTAGGCTGGATGTTATTGTAAAAGGTCACTCAGTTCTCCTTTACTGAAGAAGGATGAAACATTACTTGACTATAAATAGAGTCACAGAAAAATCTCTATTCAATTCTTCAATATGCAGGCTATAATCACAGTTCACTGCTTTTATTATAACGAAAATTTTTCTTTTTGTTTAACATAAACCTCTTATTTTGCAAATAGAATGAGGACATCTGGTTTTTATTCTTTTAATGGCAGTCTTTTTTGTCTGCTAAATAAAACCAAACCATTGTCTTTGACCTTTCCTCCTTAACCATGTTTTCAACTTTTCATGCTATTTTTGCTTGCTGTCTTCTACTTTGACTATACATTTTTTTCTGAGTGGGTCAAGATAAGACTGAAACTTAGGACAGAAAAATCACATTGCTTCCTAGGTGACATTTTCATTTTTCATACAGAAAACCATTTTTTCTCCATCACCAATGGTTAATTTATGGACTTCTGTGAACCTCCATCTTTTAAGCAGTAATGTCTCTTAACTGTAGTTGGTATTTTTTTAGTGAATTTTACAAAATTGAACTGTAACACTGTACTAATGCTATGCACTATTATTCTTGCTGATTTCAAAGAGTCTTTATTTTGCAGACTTTAAAGTCCAATAATCTAATCTGTTTGAAACCATTCTAATTTGATTTAGTCAGATTTGTTGATGCCATCAGCAAATTTTAGAATATGCTTTGTATTCTACTGGTTAACTCAATAAAAGTATTGAACAAAACTGTGACCAGACCAGAAACCTCACATACTAACCAATCAAAAAGTTGGCATCTGTTCATTCTGTGATAATTTCAATCTGTTTTTTATCTATCCCTGAAAATTTAATCTTGTTATAATTCTCTGCTTTAATTTTAAGAATGTCATCTTAGACATTTCCCAAACTTTTTAAAATAAGTACATAATTATTTCACTGTTTCAATGTTACCTGCTAGGCTAGTTATTATATCAAAGAATGCTTGATAATTATGTCCCAATTCGTTAATGAGATCCAAACTCTGTACCATTACATACTGAAAATCAATTATTGATATAAAAACACTTCAGGTAAAGACTTATGTATTCACAGTAATAATTCTTTGTTCATACTATGTGCCTTTGTCTTATCAGGGGCAGTTAAATATTGATAACTTCCAGCAGCAGAATGAAGGCTCAATTTTGCAAGAAAGACCAGGCAGATTGCTTAGTGATCCACATTTGTACACTAAATTTCTACTTTTTTTCCCTTCTTTAAGATATTAAATTTTTTTCTTTCTTTAAGCTATTAACAGTTAGTGTTTTAGGGTTGGGTTTTTTTCCCAAAGCCATTTCAGCTGTTAATATATTCAGGGGTGTGCAATAAGCACTGAATGCATTTCTGGCTTGATTTGAGCTGCATGGTTTCAGTCTTCAAGGTTAAAAGGGACAGTCACATTATCTGCTTGTATAATATGACATTAAACATACAATAGAAGTACTACATCCCATTCCACAAGCATAAAGACCTATCTTAACTCAGTATCCTATTATTTATATATGTCAGATTTGGTACAAAAGACCATTTAAAAGAGTTGTTAAAATCAAAATCATAGAATCCCATTCACAACTGCATTTATAAATATAAAAGATGTGATGTAGTCCCAAATCAGAAATTATATTTTCTGTTGTTGACAAACATTATTTCCTCTTTAAAGAAGTGAAAATTATGGTGTCTCCAGTGTTCAAAAAGTCTAGATAAAATTTTAGTCCAAAAGAGAAAAATGTACTAGTTTCAGGTATAAAAACTCTATAGACTATCAGGGGTTTTGTTCTGTTCTGTGAGGTTTTTAAAATAGATTTCCTTGACAGTAATTAGTTTGTTTAAATATAAAACATCTAAGGCTAAAATATTTTCAGATATTGAAATATCATGTGCAAATAAAGTAGACAATATTCAGGCAAGCTGCACTCTGTTTCAAGCAGGGATGGGCAGGGAGGGAAGATTTTGCAAGCATATGTATATTTCTGCACTCATAAAGCCATTAGTGCCCCATTCTCTTTGCTGCAGTTGTACTATAGAATGTGCAGCAAGCGTGGCATGACAAGAATACCTGAGGGCATAATCACTGTTATATCCAGGGTTTCTGTTCACTGAGAAGGACTGCATCTGAGCTGCAAAATTGGTAAGTGAGAGAAGGCTTTGTGGAATGTAAACAATCAAACATAAAGCTAGTCAAAGGGCATAATTGGGAAGATGGGTATGCTTGAACAAGACTTAGTACAACTTACTTTTTGTCACTGAGCAATTCATCAAGCATGAGCAATTTTTTTCTTTACAATAGAACCATAAATGAGCAGTCATAAAAAGAAGGAGATGATGCACTGTAGTTGAGATATCAGTTAAGGCTTTTCGTTGTTCCATTAATTTTTTTACAGAATTTTGTAATAAAAATTCACCCCTGGATCAAACCCTTGAAGCAGTGGCATTTTATTACAGTATAATTAAAAGCAATCAGTTAATTTCTGCGTGATGTCATATATTTTCTTTGCCGTATCTCAGTGGCAAATTTAATGTCTATATAAATGTTTAATCTGAAAAAAGCAAATTCTAAAGCATAAAAACAGAACTTGCAAGGATTGCAGATGTACTTACAGCATCTTGCTACATATCTACTAGATTTGGGCCAAAACTGCACCCACTATATCTATCTATAGGTGAAAAAAGACTGAAAAAACCTCCAAATGTAATTATAATGACAATAGTATTGCACTCCCTTGTGTTGCTGGCTTCACATTCTGCTGTGCACTGACCTTGACAACCCAGGGATTGCCTCCAGAATTCCTTCTGCTCCAAGACACGCACTTCTTTTTAAATGGTAAATCCAAGGAGCACTGAAATTCCCATCTGCTAATGTGGCTCTTTTTCCAAGTAGTTCTCTTAGTGATTTAACCTTGCTGCTATCTGAAAAACAAGTTACTTCAGTTTATCTGCCAAGAGCCATTTCTGCCTAAGAAAATGAGTAGCTCTTGCTGCCCTAAGAGGAAGACAACTTAGAAGTTTATTCTTTATGATTAGAGGTCTAATCACTAACCATTTAAAGTTTAACAAGGGCAAGTACTGGATTCTGAATCTGGGATGGGTCAATCCTGGATATACCTACAGACTGGGGAATGAGAGACTGAAGAGCAGTACCACAGACAGCGGCCTGGGGGTCACAGTCAGTGGCAAGTTCAATATGAGTCAGCAGTGCCCTGGAAGCCAAAAGGGCCAACCATGTCCTGGGAGACATCAGGCACAGCATTTGCAGCCATAGATGGAGGTGATTGTCCTCCTCTGCTCTGCACTGGTGCAGCCTCACTTTGAATCCTGCGTCGAGTTTTGGGCATCAAATTATAAGAACAATATAAAGCTATTAGGTTGTGTCCAAAGGAGATGAAGACGGTGAAGGTTCTAGAGGGGAAGCCATACAAGGAGCAGCTGAAGTCACTTGGCTTGTACAGCCTAGGCAAAATGAGAGATCAAGGGAAGACCTCATCTACAGCTTCCTCACGAGGTGAGGCAGAGGGGCAGACACTGTTCTCTTCTCTCTAGTGACCAGTGACAGGACCTGAGGAAATGGCCTGAAGTTGTGTCAGGGGAGATTTAGGCTGGATATTAAGAAAAGGTTCTTCAACCAGAAGGTGGTTGGGCACTGGAACAGGCTCCCCAGGGAAGTGGTCACAGCACTAAGCCTGGTAGAGTTCAAGAAGATGTTAGAGAATGTGCTCAGACAGATGGTGTGATTTTTGGGGTGGTCCTGTGCAGTGCCAGGAGTCAGCCTCAATGATCCTTGTGGGTGCCTTCCACCTCAGGAAAATCTATGATTCTTCCTCTTAGTATCAGATACATTCAAAGACAGTCCCAGCCATTCATTACACTGCATTCCTTGAAGTTAGCTGTTGAAAAGCTATTCTACAGGTAACTGTATTTTCTTTAACTTATATACGGAATTTACCCATTCATCATTCCTAGAACATGAGGGTGACCACACTGTATCAGATCAGATTTTTTTCTCCTAAAATGGCCCTAAACAGATACCTAAGGAATGCTCAAAACAGAGCAAGCATATGATATTTCTTCCTGAAACTTTCCCAGTGTCTTCTTAATAGAGCTCAGCAGGCACTTAGCTTTCATTGTTGCAGAAGCACACTGCTGACTTCTGTTTAACTTGTTGTCTCAAAAAAATAATTTGTCTCTTTTCTGTTTTGGCAGTCAGGTTCCAGCCTGTACTGTTGAATGATGTTATTTTGTCCAATGTACAGGACTATTGAAATTGAAGTTATTTTTATCCACCCATTCTTCTAGTCAGTTGAAAACCTTTTCAGTGGCAGACAGTCCTTCAATGTAAAAGCTGTCCCCCATCCAGGGACATGCTGAAAGTGTATTTTCCCTCATCATGCAGACCGCTAATGAGGATGCTGAACAATATTGACCTTAGTATCAACTCTGAGGAGTAACTCAGGCTGACGTATAATATCTGGCTAAAGCTGTGTTTTGAAGTGCTGACAATTGTTCTTTCCGCACAGCAATTTAGTCAATTTTTCACCCAGCTTGTCATTCTATGTATCCAGACCATTTTTTTTCCAATACAGCTACAAGAAGTTGTGCTATGGGACACCATGTAAAAGATACATTAGGGCAGTCACTTCTCCTCCCTTGCCCACCAAGCTGATCTTCCTATTAGAGAAGGAAATCATTTTGGTGAAGCATCAGCCCACTCTCAGTAAATGGCTGTTCTCAGTTGTCCTCTTGTCCTACGTGTGCCTGGATGTGGTTTCCAATCTTAAGCTGAGTAAGGTCTGCACCTCCCTGCATCTCTCTTTCTTGCCCATCTTGAAGGTAAGCATGACCTTTGCTTTTTTTTTTTTTGAGTCACTTGAAACCTTGCCTGACTGTCTCAGTCTTTCAAAGATGAAGAAAGATGGATGGTTTTGATGGGTTTGCTTCATTATCAGTCAGTTCTCCAATTGTCTTTGAATGCTCTCATTCTTGTGTTACTAATATAAGCACAAATTTTAAGGAACCAATCCAATGTTAGAATTTACTAAGGAAATTCTCAAAGACAGAACATATCTAGGTTTTGACACAGAATTATTCCCTTGTTTGTTTTTCTCCTAGAATCTGGTTTCATAAAAGCCTACTAATGTTATGATCCACATTTAACATCACTTTCTTAAACAACTATTTCAGAAGAAATAAAAACAGAAGGAAAGGAAAATGGTTCTTTTTTATCTTTCTGACTTCAAAGATGAAGTCAACTTTCTTATAAGTCAAAGCAAATCTAAAACAGTAATGTTGATCAATAATACTCCATTTATGCTGTCTTTGTATTTGTAAAAAGCAAAAAAAGGTAAGCAAAGAATTATGTTTTGTCTTTTGCTTTTTACATGTTGTAGCTTCTTAGAAGAAATCAAATATTCTTTAAACAAATATGTTTGAAAGACAAATTGCGCACAAAAAATTCTAAACCATTTAGTTGTACTTCTGGTTTTACAATACAGAAGGGAATAAGACAAGCTCTTGGGAATTCTTGAAAGGAATAATTTAATTCCTACATCGAAAAGAAGACAGTATTTAAGGAATTGAACAGTGCAAGAGTCAATATCGTATCAACTTTTTATAAACAATTAGTCACTGTAAGCGCATATATAACTGTATTGTTATGCATAATAATTTATACATATATAGGTAAATCCTCTCTATATACTCGATTTCCACTTTTCCTTTGTTTGAAATATCCTGTTATCAGATAATACTGAAAATTAAAAAACCCATGAACTAATGAATTCGTCTGTCTGATGTGATGTATCCAGGAAGTGAACATATCTTCTAAGAAAAAAAAGTAATTAAGTTGACTATGTATGACAAATATAAAAATATTGCTTGTCTTTACATAAATAGGTACATTGAAGGAACAAAAAAAAGTATGATTTCACAGTTGTCTTAAACTAATCTGTACACTTCTGTTGAAAGGGAAGGTCCCAGCACACTCTTTATATCTCTTCCTTTTGCCCATGCATCAACTTTGCCATAGCTTCTGTAATGCTGGCTGTAGCAGAGTTTCAGATAAACCTACTGGTTTGCTGATATTTATGAGTTAGAGAGTAAAAAAATAGTTGTGGTGGGAGTATTCAGAAGAGTGACAATTTAAGGCGATTTTAAACTAAAATCTAAACCAATTAAATAAACACTTTATTAAATTCAGTTATTAACAAAAGTTTTGATTTTAATTGTTTGTTTTTGCACATTGTTACTCATTATCACCACATATTTAAGGCTACTCACCCTTATTACCTAAGGCCTATAGTAGTTGTGAATTTACAGGGAGCTCAAATCATACAGTTATCACTGATGGTTGTGGTTCTTGGTGGCTCCATGTAACCAGTAGCAGAGTGCTTGGATGCAAGAACTCTGGGTAAAATAAAAAGACTTCATTGAAGTGAATTTGACTTCTTTCTTTGCTGATTTTCTTCACTTATGCCTAACAGGTTGTTCATGTCCCCCTCTAATAAGTGAGGTGTCTCATCTGCTACTGATCCAGATTATTTTTTTGTTTCCAGTTGTGTCTCTTGTATATGCAGGAGGATGCACTGCACGTTTGATGTTCTACTTCCCTTGTCATTTTTTCTTCTATCACTTGGATGTCTCATGGTGCAGCATACCCAGTCTTTCTTTACCCCTTGAACTGTCACATTGCTCAAACATTTATTTAAAATAATTTCTTTCTGGTTATGCCGTCACAGCGTTACAAAGTATTTATATACTGTGGCAAGTTACACTATTTCAGCATTTGGGTTCAATTTGAAATATTGTATGCTGATTATTGCATTCTCGGTTTATAATTGTCACAGGATTATCTTTAGCTACAATAAAAAAAAAAAAAAGAAAAATTGTCAGTACATAAAAATTTTACTGAATTTTCTTTCCTACTATGTTTCTAAGTGAAAAAATCTGTGCCACAATTGACTTTTTTATTTTTGCCAAAGATTTTGTCTATTTGTTTGGTGGTCACTTTACAACTCAATAAAGTAAATGCAATAAAATAAAATTTTAAAACTTCTTCAGTTTGATTTGTTTTTTCAGTGAGTAGAAAATGTTTAAGCTTATGAAGTAAGCTCTTTTTGTGCCAGTAAAAATTTAAAAGGCAAGGAATTTAAAAAATGAGGCTTATGTCACTCAGTAGCTTGACTGAAAATTTAGTTGGAATTGGCTCTTAATTTGCAATGCTCAGCTGTTGTGACATGATTATAACCACTGTCTTAATAATCCCATTTCTACCATAATGTAATAATTTTCAAGTCTTCCATGTCCTTATTCTAACAAATTTGCAATCTATTTCTGTTTAAATAATATTTTCCTGTTCTATCATTTTTATTTTGATTCTTTCCAATGTATTCCAGAATTCTACCCACATTAAGTTAATATACCCCTAAAGAGTAATTAATGGTTTTCTGCTCAATTATTTTTACAACGTGTGCAGAATACCTTAACATGATTTAGTCTGCAGTGTGAACATGTATTAATACAGGCTTTCCTACACTACAGCATTTTCCCTTATTTTCACATATTAAAATTTACTGGGTAATATCTAGTCTTAGCAAGGCAAGACTCTACAGTTCTTAGTAACTCTGTTCTCAGAAAGAAATTATTACTCAAAATATTTGTCATTTATCCTCTTTCTTTAGGTTAATTTCCTGATTAGATAACTTACAGTTGCATAAGCTTAAAGCATTATCTTATATACCATATTTACATCCAGTTATGAGATGCAATCCTGGAAAGCAAGTGCACATTTTTTTTTTCATATTTTTCTTTTTTTTATATAGCCATGGCAGAATATTTTTGGTTTGCATTTTGAAGTACAGTCACATCACAGACCTAGTGCTGTTTGGTCATCTGGGCATAGTTGAAATCTGCTGATTTCAGTTACCTGCCCTGAATAATACTGCGAATCTCTAGAGAATGTACTATTATTTGCTTGCGAAAACCAAGCAAAACAACAATTTTCTCATCTAGTTTTTTTGAACTGGTTGCACTCAAGGGGTTTTTATTATATATTTAATTGAAAGACATTACTTTGAATTTATTTGCTAATAATTTTGACTGTTCACACTCATCTTTGGCACTATTGACATTCAAATGGATTGGCAATTGTTTTTGCTGTCACTAGAATAATAGTTTGTGTGCATCTAGACTGGAATGATATTTTTAAAGAAATTTTTAATGAATAAGCATGATGGAAGTTTAGAGCAATAAATACTTATTTCTAGGCTGATCTTGATGTTATAGATGGTTATGAGCTTATTCACTATTATTTTTCTAATTTTGCCATGACACAGATAGCAAAACAATAAATCACCTACTATGTCATCCACAAGTTTTGTCCATAAACAGAAAAAAACATAAAACCCACCACAACAACAAAAAAGCAGTAAACAGCGCTTTCCACTCCCCCATGCAAGCATCATTGTCTGTGGTCATTCAGGTATTCAGGTATTCAGGTACCTGAATATATTAACATTCTGCCACTGGTTTCTCTCTCTGAGTGAAATGCCTGTCAAATGAGCAGAGGGACAGTTAGTTATGGGCTCTTAAGCAGCTGGAAGTTGATTTCATATGAATGTTTGTAGAGAATGATAAAAACACTCCTTGTCCTTCTCTATCATGTCTATGCAGTTTAGATTGATTTGTATTTTCTCAGGCTTTCCATAATTTTGTTTTTTCTAAGATAGAAAAGCCATCTTTTTGTAACAAGGTTGTTTTATTTCAGTAATAGATACAGTTACGCCAAAGTCACCTGCATATGCAAGTATAAGACATAATTAGCCATCAAAAAGAAAAAAGAAAAGTATTTAATTGGATGACTCCATTAATACTTTACTTCCTGAGACTCTCATAGAAAACATACCATGAATATGTGTAAACCATGGCTGATGCAAAGAAATAATGTAGGTAGCAAGAGATGCTGGACACTTTGTTTTAATTGCCAGGAAAGGAGATTAAATTATATTTAATGTCCTCGGAAAGGACATGTAATATTTCTACATATAATACAGAAATGAGATTCAAACATAAGTTAAAATACGTAAGATATGTCAATTAAAATAAAACTGTTTTTATACATTGTTAATTTTGAAAGGATTCTGGGTGAATGGAACAATAATGCTGAGAAAAAATCCCCTAGACAAAAAAATAGAAGAAAAGCAGAAAGCAGAATTTACTGTTGGTTATATACTGGCAGACTTATTTAGGAGCAACTTTTTCCAACATGGACAAAATAGTCAAGTGTCAATTTTATATCTGAGGTATCAGTTATATACTGACATAGATTTATAATTTTGAGAGTTGTATATAAGAGTAAATATTAAAATTTGTAGAGCATATTGTTCATATCTTTTTACTTTGATTGTCATAGAGAAATATTTCTTTGTCTTTTTAACTTTACTGATTTTGTTTTGCACAAGAACATATCTTATGTTCTTGACATCAATAGTATTTTTTACAATATCGAACTACATTTTTTTTATATTGGTTCTATTCCCTGGAAAATATTCAGTATCTCATGTTGCTTTATCAACCATGCATATAATGACAATAAATGCTTTATCCCAATAGGATTTTAATTGTGTTTTCATTAAATCATTTAAATCAGTAAGAAAACATGCATTCTTACAACATTTCTGTTTTGATGACCAGAAAAAATGTCTAGAAAACAAGACACAAGTTAAAAGTATATTTTCTATCAAATTTATTACATTTTTTTAAAAACAGGTGTGTCAAGCTAAAACTGCTCTTCAGATCTGGTATTAAGAAGCATTCAAATACAAGACATAGAATTAGTCGCTGAGCTAAAGATGTTTATGTCAGATAAGAAGCAAATAAAACACAGTGTCAATGTATAAGGTATCCAGCACAGCTGAAATTCTTTTTGAAAAAGAAAGTTACCTGTAAGTAGATGTAAATTTAAATTTATGTTTGTTATGTAGGAATTTTCAGAGGCAGATTGAAATTTTGGTGCTTGGTAGAAAATAATTTGGAATAGAAAAAGAAAATATGAAAACACCAGATGACAATTTCACCTGAAACACATGGAATGAGAAGGAAAACAGAAGTATATATTGCCATGGAAAAAACCCAACACAAACCCCACAAATAAACAGGTTGTTTTTTAAACTGCTAAGTACAATTGCCTTTTGAATAAACTATTTGACAATCTTTTATAAATTGCTAACCTGCTGGGTAATAGATACATTGTCAACAGTAAGAGCTACTTCTTGAAGTCCTCTATTGTAACTTCTTGGATTCGTGAAAGGATGGTGAATATGATAAATAATACCTGATTAGCAGCCGAGTTGTCAAAGAAAAAGGTTGCTTGAATTTTGGAGGATAAGGATTTTTCACTCCCTAGTCTATCATATGTATCCGTCTCTGTGGAGTAAGGGATGTCCTGTAGCTCTTTGGGATTGTTACTTGCAATTTAGGATATAACTTAAATCCCCTTGTTTCTCCAGTCTAACGACATCACTAAAAAAGTCCTAATACTTCACAGAATATAGGAGTGCTGCCACTGAGATTATGGAAGAATTTTCTTTTGGTAAGTTTCTCAGTTACTCAACTGGACTACCATTTATTTTTGAAGCCTCCCACAGGGACAACATACTAGTCATAATGGACCATCATTCAGATCTGCTATATTGCACTATAAAGCTCCTGAAACCTGGAACACAGCCATAGTGCCTCTGGTGGGCAAGAATTAAAGGATGAGCCCCTTCAGAGCCTACTAAAGCTACTCTTTGATCAGTATGAGGAACTGCTGCTTGAATAATATAAATTTGTTTTGCTCTGCTGCTCAGATCCTAAGCAGGTTACCTCTGCAACACTCACCACCTTTGTAAGCCATGTCTACAAATGCAAATAAACCATGCAGAGCACAGTAGAGGTCAGGAAACAGCTAGTTTCCACCTTTTATTTATCATGCTGGAACACATGTGGAAAGTAGAGAAGCAATCACTAGAATTTAATAATAGAGCCCAGATTAGCCATTACTTCAGCATTTAGGAGATAGTGCACAGAGAGGACAGGTCAGAAATAATATATTTTCCGCTGCCATCTCATGCAGTCAGGGTGCTTAGTTAAGGCCCTATACAAAGATGAAAAAACATAAATATATATACACTAGCTATATATGCATAACAAGATAAAAAAATATTCCACTTATAGGAAAGAGCTGGAGGTTAAACTGCCATGGACAGAGTTATAGCAAAAAACTCCTCTATCCCATTATCCCAAGTTTCCCTCTAATAAAGCAGTGGGAGGTGCTGTCATGGAATCAGTTGTGGGGCCCGGATTTCTTAGGGCAATGATCTCCAGTACAGGTTAAAGATTGGAAACTCTCTTATCTCACATGAACTCCTATAATTCATAATGGGTCAGACACCAGACAGGATTACCTAAGGTATAGTACATTTCATCTATGCTTTTTTTCTACTCATTTTTGCACACTATGTAACTACAGATATGACTGCAGCCAACTCTCCTAACTTGAAGACATGGTAATTTTTTTTTTAATAACTTTAGCCCACAGGAGTACACAAAAGTATCTCTGATATACTAAGTACATGTGCTGAATAAATCCAAAATCAGATATCATCAGACATCTAGAAGGTGGCTGTATTCAAAATTGGCTGTAAAACTTCTCAAGCCTTTAAAGTTCTGAACTTCAATGTGTAACATGGGACTTCATCAGCATTTCTAAAACACTGAAATATTCTAAAATACCTTTATAAAATTCAACAGCTAGATCAACAAAGTGAAATATAATAAGTAGAGTATTAACCAGTACCTACTTTTATGTATACAACTGTCAAATTAATGCAGGGAAACATGACAATACATGCATGCCTGGGGTATGATGAGAAGAAAACAAGATTTTAAATGAAACCACACTCAATTATTTGAGATTAATAATTATACCTTATACTGGTTACTATTAAGGTGGGGAAAAGGGGAACTTGGAAGTGGTATTATGAATTGTGATCTTAGTCTTGCACTCCAGTATTACTCTTTCAAATCTACTTAGGTCACAGATAAAACAGTGTTTCCCAGTAAATATTTACAACAATCCTCACAGTAAAACAATTAAGGTTCACTCAGCTTGGGATGCACTGACTGCTGGGTTTTCATGGGAAGGTATGCAATACTCTAACCCATCCAATAGCAGGGCTAGTAATTTCCCTTTTCAATTACTGTACACTATTTTTTTTTAACTTAAAGAGATAAACACAAAAGGTGATACAACTAATTTTCTTATGAATTATGTGAGACATCTTTAGGAGGTTTTATTACTCTTTCATTAATAACTTTTTTTGTCTTAGTAGCAGTTTCGGAACAAGACGAGTTTTTATTGCATGAAACTGTAGGTGTGAGTTGAATATCCTGGGGCATGGTATGAGAAAATGTAGTTTTTTGAAGGTTAGGAGTCCTCAGGGATAGTTCTGGAAGACAGTATAAAATGGAGGAAACTGAATCTGGTGCAGTTTCATCTATAACACTTTTTCTTTTTGGAAGTAGCTTTAGGAGTAAATACCAGAAAAATATCCAGAAACTGCCTTAGCAAGAACTAAATTGAATTGTTCAAAAGAGAATCGGAGGTTAAGCTAATGAAATTATAGGAAATGACTCTGTTTTTGAAGTACACTCACTTTCTGACAGCCCCTAATTTCCAAATAAACTGAGATTGAACAAAGAGGGTAAAAAAAAAAATATTGTCTGAAGTACACAAGGCAGAGAAGAAAGGGAACTAAATCAGTCTGGATGGGCACCAAATATTCATCAGCATGAGGAAACCAGACTGTGTGGGTGTGGAAAAAGAGGGAAGCAAAATGAAACTAGACTGGACTTGAAGGACATAATTGTAGCTAAAAGCACAGCAGTGAAAAAGAATATCAGGTTTGATTTAAATGGGGAAACAAGTTCACATGAAAGAATTAATGGAAACAGCAGAAAGAATGATGGAAGTTTCAGTAGTTTATGGAGTAAGGGGTCTGATATATCTTGCTGTCTGGAGCAGGACTGATGAATCTACCTAAGGCAAGAGACACTGATGTTGGATGAAAAAACACTTCTTGAAAACAAATTACCATTAAAATAAGAATATCCATTTGGTGGCATAAGAATTACATCTTCTGTGCTCCAGCCTTTAAACTGTTGCCTTCAGTCAAACCTGAGGTGACAGCCTTACCTCCTGGTCCCTGAATGACTAAACACTGCTTTTGTTTCTGTCCCTCTGCCTCCATTTTCCTTTCTTTCCCTGTTTCAGATCATCCCTCAGAAAAGTAATATCTAGTGTAAAATATTTACAATCACTTGGCTGCAATTTAAATGAAACAGCAACTTACACTTGTGTTATTACAGTTTTCTAATTAAAATTTTAAATTGTGAAGATTCCATTGTCGTTTATAGTCATTAAGAACATGCTAATGAACAATCAGAGTCTTCAGAATTAGTAAGTTAAGGGGATTTCACTTTTAAAGTAATAAATATATTAATGCTTGAGATTCTGATCCTACATAAAAAGGCAGAAATAATCTGTACATTAGAAAATTCCTTGATGCAGTACATAGGCACTTACACCTGAGTATATCATATATCCTGTATTTCAGAAAATGAGCCGTAATTAAATTTAAAATAATTTTACAAGCAGGGGTGGTTTTTTATCTGGTTAATACACGAGCATAAGATCAAAACAGATACAAGGAAGACACTCTACATTTCTGAGTGGTAGCCTGATTTTTTCTGAAGAAAAAATATAGTCTTTAAAATAACAGAGGCACAATGCCTTTATACTTTCCAAAAACTTAAAAAAAGAGAGCATTTTGATTGTCTGTTCAAAAAAGTGAAATACATTATAAAATAGAGAAAAGATGAAATATTAATGCTTTGTTGCCTTTTTGTCAAAACATTCAGTTATTAATGTTTCGCTTTTGAATTCTGCAAAGAAAATGTGATGTGTTCTTGCTCTTTTTCCTCAAATGTAGGCTTAAAACTACATACAATAAATTAAAAAAAAAAAGCAAAGATAAAGAAATGTATTCCCTTTTATATGTCTTAATCATATAGTGGAATGCAACGTAGGGTAAGATGCTAGACTTATTATAAAATATCTGTCAAAAATGTCGAATTTTGGAAGGAGAATTCATAGACGCATGTAAAGAAAATGTGCCGTATACCATGAAATATAACTAGACTTGTAAAAAGCTAGACATAGTAAAAAACTAAGCATAATCTGGATTCAGTAAGGATAATGAACAGAAAAACTAGTATGAAGATATTGATAGATTGACTTTTTCTTATAACAAACAGACACAATTCCTTTATATTTCAGATTACTCTTTAATCATTCAATAGTACTGGCTATAGGTAACCCTGTATTCACATAAGAGAGAGGAAGTAAAGGTCCAGAGCAGTGGAAACAAATGATGAAAATGTTCTCTATTGCCTAATATTGAAACTAAATTCTTTAACTATAAAAGCAATTGGGTTTCTAAGCTATGCATCTGCACCTAGAAGTTATGGCACAGAATATATGGGACACACATATCTTTCTGAATAGGCAGTTTAAAGTCACTGCAGATACACTGCAACATCTCAGGTGTCATTAGGCACCTATGACTGGGAATTTTAATGAAGTCTTTCCTCTTTATGGTGCATCCTGGTTATACGTTAATCATGTGCATGACACGTAGACATCAATGTAGAGAAATCCACTTAGAGAAAGACTCATCCATTTTAGTCCTAGCTTAAATTCTACAGCTGGTATCATAATTTCTAGGAACTGTCATGTTTCTAGACTCTGCTTCAGGTCTTGATTTGGCCCTGTATTTAAGCTGAAATTTAGGTGTAGATTTTAGGTGATTACTGCAGCATGCATAGAGAAAAAAAAATGAGTTTTCCAAAATTCTTATTATGGGCCCAAGAATATCAATGTAGGAGAAAGTGAGCAAATGAATGTCCATATTTGTCCAGTCTCTGCCACATTAATTCTCTATCTGTCACTGAAATTCAGTGACTAATGGTAGCAAATCGGCTTAGAAGGTTTCTTTTCCTAGGATAGTCAGTGTAGTACATTATAAAAATATATTAAATGTATAAGCAGACGAGCCCCATGTTTTCTTTCTGCTAACTTTTCAAGTATTTTTCTCTACAGAATAAAATAATTATATTTTTCTCCTAAATACACCTACAAAATGCATCCTGACACAAAAAGTTGTCTATGGTTTTCAGAGGAAACAAAGTATGAAGTTGGTAAATGCATGCAATAACTTTTGAGATAGTTTTTAAGAAAATAAAAAGAAAACTTTCTTCACAATACATACACCCACACATTCAGAGAGATTTATATTAAAACTCAGGTTGAAATGTTAGGGATATTTTAGGACCTGTCCTGTGAAGAGCTAATGGCTTTTCCTCATTGATTTTAACACAATGAGACATGTTCCACCCTGACATTGGAAAGAGTCAGAATTTTATTTAAATTACATGTCTTCATTATTCATCTACACTGAAGAGCATATACCAAAAGGCAGCAGCAAAAAAGGTTTTCTGCAATTTTCATAGTAACATGCAATACCTGTCATATTTTTGCCAGCTCACTCTGCCTCAGAATATGTTCAGTCATCTATCTTCAAATTCTTGGAGTGTATTTTCCTTCCGTGTGTGTCATACCTTGAAATAAGTTTTCAAATATTACACATAATAGTGTAATTTGGTGCTTGAATTTGTGAGCCCCAGTTTGTAACTGAAGGAACACTACCAGAAGGAAGAGATATAATGGATTTGTCTGGTATATTACAGGAAGGCGCAGTGAGTTAAGATGATTGATAGTGGGACTTAATAATTTGAAAATGCACTCCTCCTCTGAAAACAGTGCAGAAATACTTTATTTTTTTTCTGTTTCTCATGTCTATGGCAAATTCCTATGCTGGATTTACAAATGAAAGTTTTATTTTCAAACTGGTAGTTCTGGAAAACTAGATATTTTTTTTGATTAGTTGGTTCGTTGGTTGGTTGGTAATTTTTTGGTTGTTTGGGTTTTTTTCTTTTAATTACTCCTCCCTCCCAAATTGTATCTCAGGTACACCTCATCCTGCAACCCCTCTTCCTCTAACTGGATACTAGGGATAGACACAGCCCCTTACATTGCCTTGCTCAGATGTAGCTAACAGGAATTTATTAAGATGTTCTGCGATGATGGATAAACTGAAACAAGAGATCCTATAGCTCATATGATTTTAGGTGTGATGGTCTTATGGGGTTGATGCATGAGATGTCATCATTGTATTGACTTTATCAATTGAAATTAATTGGTGAGTAGAATTTAGCCTTCCTTTCTTAGCCGTCCATGAAATTATTTTAGGGAAGATAAAGATTTTTTTTTTTTGTTATAAATTATTTTCCTCTATGGCTCATTATAAGATTTTCTTCATTCTTACTCTGTGATAAAACTTAAGGACATTGGAAGTTTTCAGCACTATCCCACCTAGCTTCTCCATTCAAATGACAAATTATATGCATTTGTCAATCTATAATATTTTGCTAATAAATACTATGATGCATATAAATGCATTCACATGACACATTTCAGCTCAAAACATCCCAAATTACTCTGTGCTTTATCCTTACCTCATAATTACTAACGCAGTTAAGAAAGAGCCATTGGCTATTACATTGAAATAACAAATGTTACATCAATAAAAATCTAGTGTAAGCATAGATCTTTCATTTAGAGTGATAAAATAAAATAAAAAACTTACTACTATTAAAAACTTTAAACTTACTACTATTTTCTCTGCTGAAGCATATTCTAAAGCAGTTTTCATCAGATCAAAAAATACAGTAGGTGGCAAAGACTAAATTCAAAATGTTAATATTTGTTTGAGAAAGTTAGTTCCTCGAGTTGTATGAAAATAGGGTCCTGAAAGAGTTTGATGAATCATATGATTCATGTTTCAAGATGTGTGTTTGCCCTTCAAAGTATCTGGCACATCTATTAATTTTTTATATT
>VXBC01001847.1:263804-275027 GCA_013399945.1 Ploceus nigricollis | reverse complement strand
AATAATTATAATATGTATTATAACGACTTATAATAATTATAAGTAATTATTTAAATTACTTTTCAATAAGAAGAACATCTTAAAATTTTGAATAAGTAGTGTTTACAGCATACTCTGTACTTGAAAATTTTTAATATTGGCAAAAAATGCCAATGGTTGTAATACTTGATGTCTAATATTTTTCTAATTTAATTATCAATATTATTGAAATGATAACAAAACAAATTTTGCCACCATTTGAAATTAAGTATGCTACTTAATCCTATAAAAACGGTCTTTGTTTTTGCATGTAACAATGAAGATTTTGATTGGAAGAAGAATGGCTTTTTTCCNCACTACCAGAAGGAAGAGATATAATGGATTTGTCTGGTATATTACAGGAAGGCGCAGTGAGTTAAGATGATTGATAGTGGGACTTAATAATTTGAAAATGCACTCCTCCTCTGAAAACAGTGCAGAAATACTTTATTTTTTTTCTGTTTCTCATGTCTATGGCAAATTCCTATGCTGGATTTACAAATGAAAGTTTTATTTTCAAACTGGTAGTTCTGGAAAACTAGATATTTTTTTTGATTAGTTGGTTCGTTGGTTGGTTGGTAATTTTTTGGTTGTTTGGGTTTTTTTCTTTTAATTACTCCTCCCTCCCAAATTGTATCTCAGGTACACCTCATCCTGCAACCCCTCTTCCTCTAACTGGATACTAGGGATAGACACAGCCCCTTACATTGCCTTGCTCAGATGTAGCTAACAGGAATTTATTAAGATGTTCTGCGATGATGGATAAACTGAAACAAGAGATCCTATAGCTCATATGATTTTAGGTGTGATGGTCTTATGGGGTTGATGCATGAGATGTCATCATTGTATTGACTTTATCAATTGAAATTAATTGGTGAGTAGAATTTAGCCTTCCTTTCTTAGCCGTCCATGAAATTATTTTAGGGAAGATAAAGATTTTTTTTTTTTGTTATAAATTATTTTCCTCTATGGCTCATTATAAGATTTTCTTCATTCTTACTCTGTGATAAAACTTAAGGACATTGGAAGTTTTCAGCACTATCCCACCTAGCTTCTCCATTCAAATGACAAATTATATGCATTTGTCAATCTATAATATTTTGCTAATAAATACTATGATGCATATAAATGCATTCACATGACACATTTCAGCTCAAAACATCCCAAATTACTCTGTGCTTTATCCTTACCTCATAATTACTAACGCAGTTAAGAAAGAGCCATTGGCTATTACATTGAAATAACAAATGTTACATCAATAAAAATCTAGTGTAAGCATAGATCTTTCATTTAGAGTGATAAAATAAAATAAAAAACTTACTACTATTAAAAACTTTAAACTTACTACTATTTTCTCTGCTGAAGCATATTCTAAAGCAGTTTTCATCAGATCAAAAAATACAGTAGGTGGCAAAGACTAAATTCAAAATGTTAATATTTGTTTGAGAAAGTTAGTTCCTCGAGTTGTATGAAAATAGGGTCCTGAAAGAGTTTGATGAATCATATGATTCATGTTTCAAGATGTGTGTTTGCCCTTCAAAGTATCTGGCACATCTATTAATTTTTTATATTACTTCAACTTATTACTAAATACTGAGCAGCAATTTTATGTTTTTATAAAATGAGCAACTACTATAATATCCAGGAATGTTATGTTTAATTAATGCGGTGCACCCAAGACATCCACAACAAGTAAATTTATTTCATGGTTATTTGTACCTTTTAGTGCCTGAAAATACATTAGAAGTTGTAGAAATGTAGTATTGATACATATCCAATCTAGTTGGATATGTATTGCTTACCAGGCCATCTTGCTGAAGTAATTGACATTTATAAATGACAAAATTTGGCTTCGTGTAGCCTAACTTGTAGCTGGGATTTATAAGAGGCAAAAAAAACCCTACCATATTATTTTAGTGTCAAAATTGAGTATCAGTAGTCACCAAAAGACCTAGGAAATCCATTACTCATAAAATTAAGGGAGTCCATGCTTCACTAGCCATATTCTTTATTAAGAGTATTTTTCCTCAAAAATGCATATGCAATTACTGTGTTATTTCTAAATTCTAAAGCATGGACAATCTTTTTCTTGCTTTACAATTTTCACAATTACAGCAGGAGCCCTCAAATCCTCTGAAATGTGAATCATGTTACAGTGTGTCACATCATGTATTTGATAATGAATGCAATCAGATTGATGTGACACAATATGACATGATACATAAGGTTAGAAATGTGGAGATTTTAAAGGGGTTTACATTATTTCTTTAAACNCCCTCCTCTTCCTTAAAGCACCAGAGATATCTCCTCTCACATACAGTGCCAACATATTAGCAAGACCATATTTTGAAAATACTTGAATATGGGGGGAAAAAAAGCAAACCACAAAACAAACCCAAAACAGCTACAAATTGACAGCATCTGCAGAATTATATAAAGTGGGAGAAAATACGTACCAGCATGAAGACAAGTAGCTCCCTTACCCTATACTCAGCCAGTACTTCATTTTCAATGAAAACAGCCTGAGTCTGTAAAGATAAACAGCTTGAGTCATAACAGGCACAGGAACGTGCCTATCCCTGTTCTTGTTGGGCTGACTCATTAAGAAAGAAATCATTTACTGTAGTAACTTACTCTTTAATGAGACAATTTACCACATATTTTAGAAGTTTTGTTCATTACTATTCTAGCTGTCTTTCATGCCACTGTCATATATGTAATGTCAGGCTTACTAATTTATTTAAAATAAAACCCTTATGTGCATTTTTGTCAGAGAAATATCTTGTCTGTGGATTCTATTTGTTCCTCTCCACCCACCTTTCCCTTTTTGTCTGTTTCCCTCCTCAGGAAATTGCAGAATAATTTGTTTTCCTATTGAGTTACACTTAATGTCCTAGCAGCAGCTGCCTGAGAGCAAACTCAGAACCACCTCCAGGAGAGTAGGAGCAGGAGTCTGTTACAGAGGAAGCCATCAAAAGCAACCTCATCTGCTTTATGCATACACTCACATAGAGTGTCTTGACAATAATGTCTCGGTTGGTAAATTGCCTTTCCTTGTGAAATGTGTAGCCAACTCTTTTGCTTCTATTGCCGTTTACCCCTTGTGATTTTGGAGCATAATTGGACTTTCTGTACTCACATTGCAGGGGTTTTTGAGCAATCCTATTAACAAAAATTAGATCACTCATGTAAGAAGGTGATAATGTGAAAAAAAGGTGTCTTATTTTTGCATTTTATTGGAATATTATTATGTCTCAACATGGCAGAACATATTTTTACATGAAGTTTCTAATGCTTAATGGTAATGTGCATTTATAGTTAATGTCAACTTAATTAGTTTCAGACATCAGAAAAATAAACAGAAAACAGTTTTCTTCTGGCTTGTTCTAAAACTGTGCCCTCCCACTGAGACAAAAAGTAACAGCGTTTCCTGCTGACCATCTGAAGTAACCAAGCAAAGTAGCTGGAAGAAATTTGTACTTGAGCAGAAAAGGAGCAGCTAAGTTTCCATCTTGATAGTGATACCTGAGCTTCAGGTCTAGCCTATTTTATCAAAGGTAGAAATTCAAAACTAGGTTTCTGGAGAAGACACAGAAGAGGAATATTATGTAGCTTGAATATATTACTTGAAGGACAGATGAACAAAATGAAGTGTTGAATGAGACAGTAGATATATTTGCCATTGCCTGAGTAATTTCATTTTCAATTTGATTTAGCAAAAATGTAAGTCTACACTGATTTCCTACCACACATCTGACTTTGTGTATGAGAAACACATTTTACATCTTTTAATATGTAAAAGTTGGGCATAAATGTCATTTTCAAAGGCAAAAGATATGCAAACCAAGATAAACATAGTCAGTACATGTACCATAAAGTAATGTTTGCTATTCAAATATGGTTATATTGAAAAATCTATAAACCTGTCTGTAGATGCCTTAATTTACATGGAGATCAAGAAACTATTAGAAATAGAAAGTGGAAATAGCCTAAAAACATTATGTTCTCTTTTAATGTTACTTGTAGCAAATGTTACACTGATATTTAGCAGAGACTTAATTTAGATTAAAAAAGTAGCAGATAATGAGAAATTGAGGTACCAAGATAAAAAAAGCTGGCACAAAAAAATAAATCAGCAAAGAAAGGGACAGTTTTCTCAAACACTTTGAAAACAAAAGTACACTTCAAATGAAAGTTAATACATTCCCACTAACACATCCTGAAAGAAGTGTGTAGAGTTTAGTATGTTGTAACTCACGTTAAAAGAGGTCTAATTCATGACTTCATGATTTGTGACACTTTATTCAGTACCAGAAAAACACTAAAGATGAACCAAACCAAGAAGTAGAAAAATTATAAACAATCTAAACAAAAACAGCATGGCTTCACAAAGAAAATCTATATGTTTGTGTATGCTTGTGTATGTATTTGTAAAAGTAAGTAGAGGGAATGATTAATACTCTGTTGTTTTTGAATACTTACTTACCTGTTTATTAGGGTAAAGAGCAAGTGGTTTAAGAAGGTAAACTCAAGAACAGATTATTATGTAAGAAAATTTTTCAAGTGTAAGCAAACCACTTAACAGAAATATGAGGTTTACCAGATACAAGTATCTTTATTCTTAGATAGATGCTGGTACATAGTGGTTTGAAAGCTATTTAGAATTGAAATTTATTTTCCCCTTTCAAAGCTTTTGCTGTGGGTGGATCCCAAACAATATCTCTTTGCATAGCCTGAGCACAAACCTTCTATTACCACATAATCCATCTCTGTAAGTATGTTAATTTGCGAACAAAGTGAGGATTTAACCAAAGTTTTCAGTTTTGTAGACCAAAGACCATCTTGAAAACTTCTTTGTGGATGACATAAAAGAATAGGAATCTAATGGGATTATTAAAATGTTTATTGTCTATCCTTAAGCCTTAAGCTGTGGAACTGGAGCCTCCAGTTTCCTGATCTTACATCTGTGATTGCAGAGAATCTCCCACATATCCTTTCCTCGTGAGTGTACTCTACTTTGCACATTATGGAACAAAGCAGCTAAGAAGACAGAGCACTAGCATTTGAACAGGAAAAATGTAATCTTTCACTTGAGTTCCACCTCATTTCCAATCCCAGACTGAAGTCACAATAAATTTTAGGTAGTCGTGCAAGGAGCAGGGAGTTGGACTCAATGATCCTTATGGGTCGTTTCCAACTCAAATTATTTTCTGATTCTATAAGAAAAATCATACTTCAGGGGAAAAAATTTCCAGGAGATAGATCTGGCTGCAGTTTCATACATTCTTTACACGTCATTGTAGTTAATTGACATTGACATAAAGTTCATCATTGTCTTTAGGAGACAAGAACAGACAGTAATAACAAATCAAAATATGATACTTTCAAATAGACACACAAACTCAGAACAAATAGATTTTTATAACCCCGGAAAATTCAGTAACTTATATAAGTGTTAACAGCAGAAGACAGTGTAACCTAATACTCAAATATCTACGCTACAGCAAGGTGAAACTTACTTGCCTGCATCCTTCCACATTCATTACTCTTAAACCTTTGTTTACTCATATTTTCTTTGGTAATTTGTGCCTTCCTTTCATATTAATTTTTAGCTTGCTTCCTCATTGTTTCAGGCAAGGAGCAAGACCGTATGAGATTTAACCTAAAAAAAAAAAAAAGAGAACATCTGTGCTCCATATACCTACACAGATTAATCAGTTAGACTGACAATTCTATTGGAAAATCGATACAGAGAAAATAAGAAAAAAATTCAAAGGTTGTCAAGCAAATGGTTTGTGGAGGCAGAAACTTCAGAAAAATAGACCAATTTATGACTGCTAGCCTATCTGAGTGAAGTACAGTATGATCAGTTACAAGTATATCTACACATCTTTCTTGACCAGTCATGAATCTCTTCCCATTCTGTGCTCTTCATATTTTTAAATTTTCAAACAAATAATGATAAGCAATGATCACAGGTCAAAGTAAAAATTAGATCCATATGCAGCCCTTTCAGATCCTGAAAGTCAAGCATATCTAACACTAAAGCAATTAATATCTGTAATAAGTAGTCCATCTAATAAGTTAACATGACCGGAATCTTGACGGGCTGGAGAACTGAGCAGAGAGCTATCATAGACTTCAACAATGGGAAATTATTTTAATACTCTGAATAGAATATAAGAAAGTAAAATGATGTTACCATCATCCACATGAACCATTCCATATATCATAGTAATTTTGAAAGACACTCTAATATTTAACTTACATAAAATACGCAAAACGATTTCTATTAATATTGCAGTCTTAAATAAAACTTCACATGTTTAGTTATGTTCAAAAAAATCTTCATCATAGACCTTTTCTATTTTTTATATAAATGTATCCTTTCGTACAGAAGCAGCTTCTGGATTTTCAGTAAAATCAGACACATTGTATTTATGCTTTTCACCCTCTCGGAACTAGGAATGGACAAATATGATTTGTGGAAGGTCATGAATACAACTATATAGAATTGGGAGAGATTCTAATCACCTTCACTTAACCAGAAATAATCTAGAGAAACAAAAACTCAACATTCTAAAGACTCTATAAGAACTGAAAGTCATGTGAAGAACTATCATTTAACATGAAAAAGGCAAAAAAAGCTTTCAGGACAGAAAGCTGATGGTTATTTTTTTAGCTTTCTGTAGTCTATGGTTTTATATTCTTATGCTATATTTCCAATACAAAAATATTAGTTTGGCCAGGCTAGTTTCTATTCTTTCCTTCTTAGTGAGAATGTATTGATAATCCTACGCAGGCCATAAATCTTGGCCCCAAAACACCAACTGAAATAATTCACGATTCTTTTTTATCAGTCTTAGAATATAACTGTTTTATAACTTGACAGGAATTCAGTAACAGAAAAAAAGGGTATTTTTTGTTTATTGTGGAGGAAGAGGGTTGTTTCTTTTTGGTTTTGTTTTTTTTATATCATGCAGGTTAAGGTAGTCATTTAAGTTCCTCTGTCCAATAGAGAAATAATTCATACAGGCAGCTATCTTAACACTAAGTCAGATGAATCATTGTGAAAGTAGGTCCTTCACCTACTTTCACCTTGTTGTAGGTGAGGACAACGTTGAACTGTTAGGCGAGATTAATTTCACCTTATAAACTAAGTGTTAAGTAGGGCTTTTTTAAAAAAATATTTTTATCCTTTTGTCCAACAACATTCTAAAGACATTCACAAATACATGCATCATTGAAATTCATTGAAAGGAGAAAGTTGTAGCATAAAAAAAAAAAAGAGTTTTACTCAAAACCTTTTCTAATTTGCATCATTTAGACTTGAATTTCAAACAAAACTATGCAGTAATAAGCAACTTTGAATTATTCTGTAGCTTTGTTTAAATGTAGCTTCAATGAGCATTTCTGCAACAGTTTCTGACATCAGAATATCTAATCAAAATAAAGTAAAAATGAAATCTAGAAATAAAATTTATTGCATAAAAATTTACATACTACTCATTATTTCTGTTTCCCTAATTTCAATATGTGATATGAGCATATAAATTTTTACTGAGAGAAGAAATTACATACTATCATGAGCAGAAACAATGAATTGGGTTGGACTGCTTGGTTGAAAAATGGACACATATTGAAGGTCTGAAATCCTACTGTCACAATGTATTATTCCATATTTCAATGTTTATATTTTGTTAACTTATAGCGTATTTTTAATTTTAAAATATTCGTTTACATCCAACAGTGTTTAGTGATATTTTTTAAATTGTCAAGTGTATAAGCTGAGAAATCACTTGTCCTTTAATATCCAGATTTACACATTATTTAATATTCCACTTGAATGCATTTGAAACAAAGCTTTGCTTAACCATATGTATTAGTAAATGAATATGAATTTGTTTGGTCAGTTTTGCTGGCCTTTCCACAGATAAACAGATTGCCATTGCATAGGATCTGACATGAACTGAAGTGAAGGAAAACACATTAAGGGAAGGAAGAGATCTGATTAAAATAGATAGATGTCACATTCAATATTTAGGATTTTATTTCAAAAACACATTCTGAATTTTCATCACAGAGGTGCAGTAGTTTGTCAAGTTTACTTGATGATACCTGAACCTTGTCGTTGACAAAACCAAAACAAAATGATCTCCTGTAATGTCTGATACTGATATGTGCAAGGACTAACCTCAAAATTGCTTCTGTGAATATCTAATTTTAAAAGAGTAATTGAGGTGTAAAAGCAAATTGATATTGTACACAAAAGACTAAAGGTCAGAGCCCAATACAATATTCTAAGAAAAGTCTAATCAAGACCATAACAACAAATAATTTGTTATTAAACTGTAATTTTATCCAAAATGCAAAAAGTACAGTGTCACAAGTGTACATAACAAAGAAATATGTCAGAAAAAAATCTGTTAAAAATCCAAGTTATCATTTACTGAGATGTATTCACAACTAAAAAATGAAATAATTATTGGAAACCAGACACAAATCAAAAACCAACAACTGACATCAGACTTGACAAAAAAATATGACCTTTGATATTCTTGCTATTATTTTTGTCATACATAGTAAAGAAGATTTAAAGAAATCTATTAAATTGTCCATATTAATTAATATGATTAATCACAAAAATATATTTTCCAGATTTGTTTGTCAGGCAAGAATTAATAGCACCTGTCTGATGTTAACTATTCACCAAAAAGATATCTTTTAGTATTGAATTTAGAAATCTAACTTTGGATCAAGCATTTCTTGAAAAGAAAATAAGAGAGTAAGCTGTGATATCTGACAGGTCACAAAAAAATCCCACCAAAAACAACCAACAACCCACCAGATTTTCAGTTGTTGATTAACAGCATTTACACCATCCAATTACAAGAAAATTTGCTCTGCCAAGGAAATAAGAAACAAAAGAATGTTCATAATCTTGGTGCATGCTTTACCTTTTCTTCAGATAATTACCTCCAAACACATATGTTGATGCCATATTAGATCTTCTTAGTTGTATACCTGATAATACGCTGAAGTGATCAGTATTCAGTATCAAATTTTTTCCCCTGGGATTTGGAAAAATCCAACGAAGACATTGAGGAAAATTAAAAAAAAAAAAAAAAAAACAAAACAACTAGATGCTTAGTGTCTTAAACCCTGAAAGAGAGTTTTGTTTGTTTTCTGTTGATCACTTCCAAGTTCTTCAATAAAAAAATATATCTCAAGATAATCTTCCTATCTCATGATTGATCAAATTTTATCTTTGAACAAACTCTATGGTTCTTGGTCTAGTCACTCCAGAAGACAGTAACTAAAAAAAAAAAATAATTGCCACAAATTTTGAAGTGCGACACTTTTTTATTTCTTTGAAGGTGATTCCTACATACGTAAATAAAAGTCTATATTGGAGTTCTTGACATTTTTTCTCTCTGCAATAGAACAAGGTTGTGTAATTTCATTACCTTGCCTCTTCATAGTCTTGCTCTTAGTTAAATAAATGAAGCTTTTATGAATCAACATAGCACTATCTTACAAATAGTACACCTCACATTGTTTGACTATACCCTATTCCCTATTACTAGTGGTCTGTCGCTTCTTCCGGCGCTTCCTTGCCCGGGCCTCGCTGTTCTCCCCCGGGCGCGCCTCGTCGGGGGGCGACAATCCCCCGGGGACGGGCGACACTCCCCCGAGACCGTGGACCTCCGGAGCAATCGCTCAGAACCGACGCGAGAAATGAGGCGAGATGGGCCTTGCTTGCCTGTCCAGGGATCGTTTATTTATGCCCAGATAAGGGGCGAAACAGAAAGCACATCAGTACCTGAACAAAGGGCAGAGGCAAGGACCCTGCGCACAGCTGCGCAGGGGGTTTAAGGGACAGGGTTGGGGAGGAGTTTGGGGAAAGGAACCAATAACTAAAGAGCAGGGGAGGTACACAGGGAGGGGATTACAATATCAGGGCCAATGGGTAGGTGCAGGGGGAGGGAGCAATCTAACTAAACCAATCGGGCAACAAAGGATACATGACTGATACAGAAAACTCTAGAAAGAGGGGAGGCACAGGGGAGGATTGACAACTGGGCATGATGCACTGCCTCAGGGGAGGGGGGGGTACAAAACACATAATACAAAGGGCAATACTAATTACCAAAGGTAACAATAAAAGAAAAACATGCACCGCAACAGTGGTCCAATTCCCAACATGTCTGTTACAAATATTTCATGTTTTTAAATCTGTAACATGAATTTCTTTCTTCACATCAATGAAAAAGCTTTCTTTTCTGGATATTATCCTGTACATAAGAAGCCTGATATTGCTGCCACAAATCTGTCAGCATAGAAATTCCTTTTATAACAAGTTACCTTCTGGTTTATCTTATGCCTACTCATACTTTTGCTCTCTCCTTCCTGGTTTAAAGAAGCTGAATATATAAATGCTACATTCATTATTTTTTTCCTCTTTGGAGACTACAGATGACTATGTTAAACCTTGATCCTTATGATGGAAAAGGTTTTTTCACTTTTCTCGTTGATGAAAAATAGTAACTATATTCCCTGTTCCTTCTCTATTTTCTTATCAAATAAAATATTTATCTCTTATATGACTGTTTAATTATGGGAATAACTTCGATGAAAAGACCGTCTATTTGAAAATGTAAGTTGTCCACATTTCTTTTGTTTTACAGATTAAGTTAAGACATTCTAAAACCATAAGTAACTCTTTCATTAGGCTATTTTGGAGGGTTAGCTCCAATAATATTTTTTTAAATACTGTTAAAGGGGAACAAAAATAAACCAGAAAAATGCTTACACATTTGTATTTCTGAATTAAGAGATACTTAGATAGTATGTGTAAATGGTAGTATAAATTTTTAAGAGTGACAGCTAAGGATGCATCAAGAGACAAGAAAAGTTTATGAAAATTGGATAGTAAATGTGCATTTTTCTTAAGCTGAGAAGAAGCTTAAATTTGAATCAGTGGAAAAACAGACTTTGTGCAGAAGGGAGTACCATAGACTCAAACATTCATATCACCAATATGATCTGTTAACTTTCACAACACAGTGGGTATTAAAAAGACAGAAGAGTGAAAGAAACAAGTGCACAGGCAGATGGGATTCATTTGACTTAATGTACTATTGGGAAGATTTCAGAAGTTGTGAACAGGAATTCGGAGAGGAGAGGAGAGGAGAGGAGAGGAGA